>CAJHUC010000442.1:0-121396 GCA_905146915.1 Ostreobium quekettii | reverse complement strand
GCGCGACGTAGCTTTATGCCTTTTTAGCGGCTGGTGGGATGGCGGAGGGAACTGGCGGCGGTGTCGAGCCGGAATGCTGTCTGAACGGCAGTCTCGGCTCCCACAAGGTGGCG
This sequence comes from Ostreobium quekettii, assembly GCA_905146915.1. Classification (NCBI taxonomy): domain Eukaryota; kingdom Viridiplantae; phylum Chlorophyta; class Ulvophyceae; order Bryopsidales; family Ostreobiaceae; genus Ostreobium; species Ostreobium quekettii. Next base: position 121,283 of record CAJHUC010000442.1, on the reverse strand, counting down.
ACTTGGCGGCTCCGTGTTCGCTGATGGGCCTCTTGCTTGCCGCTTGAGTCCCAACCACTTGCGGCAGCAACGCGAGTTAGGTTCCCAACTCGGGGCAGAAAAATGGGCAGCAAGTTGGGTACTATGTTGGACAGCCGCGCTGTGAGCCACGCTACAGTATGTTGTACGCCCGGTGGGAAATGGATTTCTGCCAGCAGTTGAAATGGCGCTGATTATATCAATATCCTGTTCAAATGAAGGTGATGGTGATTTGCTAGCTCGCGAGTGAATGGCGGACCCGCCTGGCGTCGTCATGGCAGCAAAGCTTTGTGAGTTTGGTGATATTATAGGGTGTTGAATGCAGTCTTGGGTGAGGCTGGTTTCATTAAACGGGTTGGATGCAAGCTGCCCGGCGGCGGGCTGGCAGGTGGGGGCGGTGCTGCCGTCACCGATTCAAATTCTGCCACAGCTTCTGAGCCTGTCTTGTGGATTTGGCGGGATGCGCATGTCGATGCAGTGCGGTACGGTGTACGGTATTTGATACGGTATACATGTATAAGATGTCCTGAGTGATGGTTTTCTGCGGCGGCGAAACCCGACGCCCATCCAATGATAGAGGTGCCCTAGGGAAAGACAAAGTGGTGTCTCGAACGGAACCTACGATCGCAGTGTTGGCATCATCTCGGCGAGGTGTCGGAATAGCAACAAGAGTTGTCGAAGTAGTGTCGGAGAAGTGTGCCGAGGGAGTGTCGGAATAGTGTCGAAGCACTCCGCTGTGCATAGCAGCAGGCGACCGAGTGCAACGTGCCCTGGAGCGGAAACAAGCACTTCGCTGCATTTATTCGTTGAGACATTTTTTGGACCCTTTTTTCGCTTTTGTGGGCTTCGCTTTGCGCTTCCTTATGCTCTATTTGGATTGTGCTGTTTTGCTGTGTTCGCAATTAGGAAATTTTCCGCTCGGGGCAGCCGTGGGATTTTATAGGTGGTTCATTTTTTGGCGATATCAAGTAATCGCATTTGATTTGGGGGAAGATCATGCGTTGATCCTCGCCAATACTTCAGGTCCAGGTCGGTAACGCACTGTGGCATTGTGCGTACAATATCCGGTACACTGGATTCTAACTCGTGCCAAAGGGCGTCTTTGACGCTGCTTCGACGGGAACCGGAACGAGGGGGGTTGGTTGCTTGTCCTTTGAGCTGCAGAACCTAATTAGGTTGCACAAGTGACCTTTTTCGTTGCTTGGCGCTGCCTGCGTCAGGACCATGCGCGCCACAGGCCTTCAGCGGGAATTCAGTGGAGAACTCTTGAACTTGAACTGCGCCGAACTTGGATGGAAGAGTTGCAATGAGAAGCTTGTTGCCGTCTCTGTAAGTTTAACTTCAGGGGGGCCTGTGTGGATTTGGCCGCCTCCAAACCTGTCTTGGGGAAGCTGTATGATGCTCAATGTTTTACAATGTTTGCTTGCACCGTTTTCTTTTGAAAATTTGTTTTGCTTAGCTCCGGACTTTTTGGTGTAACGTCCCATGCACTATAGTAACACGAACTATCCACAACCATGCAGTCATGTTGCCGGCTGTGCAAGTTATCGTTATGCGACTTTGTGTATATCCATAAATTCGGGTTGTCATATTTTTATATTTTGTTAGTTACAGAAGGGCGTGTTTATGTGCAAATCAGCCCCACCTTGTGACCTGAAGTCTGCGTCAGGATATCACAGAGGCCACGAGATATGACTAGTGAAGTTAAGGAGCTGCTTCAAGTCTAACAATGCATCGATTTGAATTGCAAGGCGAGTCAGGCGAGGGCTCAAGTGGCTGCCATAATGCTGTCCATTGTACCGCTGGTGTGTGAAACGCTAAAGTTAAGAATACAAGTCAAGAAACGGAAAAAGTTTTGAATTGTTCCAGGTTAGAGCCAAGCCTAGTCCACGCGCAGTGAACGGAATACCTAGTATAAAGTCAGGCTCAACCACGTCCATGTCGAGGCTCGACCTAGCCCAGCTGCATGGAGACTGAACGTAGTCCAAGCTGAGTGAAAATTTAGTCCATGTCGAGGCTCGACCTAGTCCAACCTGAGGGAAATCCACTTCAAATTGAGGCTCAACCGAGCCCAGCCGTGTGTAACGCAGATGGAAGTTCTAATACGATATGACTGATGTGACTAATACAGGCGCCGTGACCTTAGTTGTTGGAGCGTCAGATTTAAGGAAGCTTGATTGATTGATTGATTTATATGACTAATACAGAGCTGATACCCTTCATTTTCAGATGCGAAGGTCATGAAAGTCGTTTGAGCTGCTTGGGTGTAGATTATAAACTATTTCGTTCTCACATTTTTGTTTTTCAGTCTCAGGGTTGAGGGTTCAAGATTGTATTGGTTTTGTTTTCTTCGGGTTGAGGCAGGCATATCCTAGGAGTCTGCATGACCTTCAATTCTATAATATTATAATATTATAATAATAATGGTTATTATACAAACCTCTGGTTTGATTCTTAATTCTATTCACCTTTAAATTCACCAGGAGTTGCCAAAGCTCCGGTGGCCACCAGCCAGTTCGAAGCAATGCATGGGAGCCACGCAAGATTTTGGAATAGGTTGTGCGTCGATGTGGACTGGGATTTTCCTCCTTTTGAACTAAGTTCAACCTCCGCACGGCTGGGCTGGGTCGAGCGTCAGTTTAGACAAGGTTTTGACCTACGCCCAAGACCTTTAAGTGGATTTGCACGCACGCCCCGTGATTTATCTTCAGAGACACTGCGCACAACATCATCAAGTACTTTAGTATCCTTGTCTGTCGCGTTTGCAAATTTTCTCTACACCTTTTGGCGCAGCTGCGTGTCCACAATCGTCACGAAATTCCGAGCACCACTTAAAACAAGTGAAAGCATTCTTCATAAGTGCCACATTTGTGTCATTGAACGGAGAATAGTCAGATTCATGGGAAGCACTTGAAATTTGAATTTAATTATTGGAGTTTGCAAAGTACAACCCCTTGCAGTGGTCGCAAGGCATCTTCCCAATCCAATGTTTGAACCATCGTGCGCTGCGCCCGAGCGGCAGGAACGGCGCCGCGGAGGCGCAAAACAGCACGAGAAAGTATCTTGGGAAGTACCTCACCCGAATTATCTCATCCAAAAAGATCGCAACTCTCGCAACGCCCCCTGCCTCCTGGAAACGGGGTCGCAAGTCGAGGATGCAAGTAATCCTTTGCAAAAAATGTGCTTGTCCGAAAATGACATTCCCGAATCGCTTCTCAATCCGCGATTCCCACCATTGCGTCATTTTCTTCCATCCTGTCCACTGTTGGATTCAATTGATGGCAGTGACCCCACAAACCCAAAACATCGGAGGCAAATCCCATTAATCGCTGGGCAGCTTCACCACCTAACCCTGATCCCGGTTTCCCCAAATCCCAAATTTCCCTGGACCAGAGACTCCCTTGAAAAACGCTGTCAAAAGTGCAGGGCCGAATGCCTTGCTTGAAATGCATTTGGCCTGTCGGGCGAGAAACCGCAACTTGATATCGTTCGAGGGTGGCAAACGCAAACTTATTCGGATATGACCACAAGGTGCCGAGGACGAATGCTGGCTGACCAAACTACCGGCACAATGCATGTCGACGCAATAAAGCAACCTACCAAATCGTATAGCGTGACATCCCGCAACGCAAAAATCCCCAAAAAGCAAAGAAACACAGAAAACTGCGTGGCGCAGATTGGAGAAGCACTTGGCAGGTGCCAGCTTCTCCTGGAGCCATCTAAACCCTCGTGGGGGGCCCGTCGGAAGCACCAAAGGCCAATAAATGTACACCAAACGTAGTAAATCGAAAATCCCGCTAACTGAAAGTAGGAGCTACACTGAAAGATTTCATCGAGAGGGGGCTCATTGCACCTTGTACCTCATCGAAGCACGTCATCCAGAACGTCCATTGGTTATTGATTATATCTCATTTACTTGAAGGGGCTGCACGAGAGGAAAACTGACCATGCACGAAATGCGACATCTGCCGCAGGCGAACACGCCCCAGACAGCCTCACAATACCACACCCCTCCAACTTCTTCGATCCTTCCTCATTACGTCATTGATCCGCCAAGAAATGATCCGTTCCGGCGGCTGTGATCAGCCCGGTCTCCCGGCGATCGGTTGCGATATCTTCGATACGCAGCCGACGCCGGCATCGCATACACGGTTGCGATACCGTAGATATTCGATCTACGCCGTCTCCCCCACTGCTAGCCCCGCTTCTTCGCTCATCATGACAGCGAAGTCGTTCCTCAGGTTGTCAGCGCTTACGTCATCCTCTGACAGCGCGAAGGGCCCCAGGGTCACGGGCACGCCGCACCGGGAGCACGTGGTCAGCAGGAAGGAGGCCGCGTTCCACAGGCGATTAGTCATGAGGTAGCGGGCCAGGGGTACAATTAGGCCCTTTTTTTGACCGTCGCCGGAAATTAGGTCCTCTAGGGCGTCGGCGAAATCAATGGAGAAGGGGCCGAAGTGGTGAGCCCAGGCGGCCTTCTTGGCGCCCATGTCGTCGGAAAATTCTTGGGATGCGCCCGTCTGTTGTGGCGGGCATCAAACACTGTGATATGCCTTCGTTTAGCGCTGGTTTCGTCGTTCAGTACAAAAGAGCAGAAAAGTTCCCAGATTGTGGGTAACAAATGATGGGAAAAATGCAAAAACAAAATGCGCTTTTCAATGCACACGTCTTCTATACACTCTCCAACAAAGCGGTCAAAAGCAACGCCGAATAAGTCACGATGACGGCACAATAACAAATTCCTTTCAACAAGAGCCGTTTAACTATTTTGCGTGAGCGCGATAGCTGTTGATATAAGTCAACCAAGCTATCGCTGTTCATTGCCAAATTAATCTATCATCATTATTGCCAACAAAATTTTCACAAACGCAATTTGTTACTATTCAATACACGTTTTGTCCGCTTTTTCATCTATTTGTATATTTTGTCTGTTTTCACTTAATTGCTCATTTATTAACTTTTCGCTCCTCTATCTAAATTAGCATCCTTATGCTCACCCACCATGTCGTGTCCCCCATAATGCAGTTCGGTACTCAGCCGCCCCTTCCGCTGTCGTGCCTCTGCCGCCATTCTCAGAAAGAGGTACTGCATTTCTTGGGCTGCACTTCTGGGCAGAGCCAGCATGACTACCGTTGACTCTTGTCCACCCTCCTCGGCGGCCGGGACGGCAAGGCTCACCCAGTAATTCTCTGAAGGGGGAACGGCGATGCTGGGGAGGCGAAAGAGTGAGTGAATTTATCCAAAATTTAAATTATGCTGCATTATTGAAGGCGAATCAAACAATATAAGTGATAGCTTTTTTTCTGATTTTCGCTGATTATTTACTGCCATCCCCTTTGTGGATAAACTGCATTGTTTGTCATTTACTCAAGGAGCAAGCAAAAGAGTGGAATCCAAGAGAAACCATAGGCAATCAGCTCAATTTTATTGGTTTTATTTTCTTGGTTTTTATGACGATTTCGCGATTGTTATTGCCTGTATCAGTGGTACTTAAGGGAAACAACTATGTCGATGTTGGTAGGATATGCGTCAAATTGAGGCGGGAGGGGCCTACCTGTGAAGCTAAGAGATTATGTAACTAACACATAACCAGAAGGTGCCCAAGACCGCCACTGATAGGCAGGAGGCACTCCACGATTTCTTTCTAAGCCTCCTTGAAATATTCGATCGTCAAAAAAGGCCTTGGGATGGCCTTGTGGCCTTGAATGGATCAATTTGCAGCCAGCGAGGCTGCCCGCCTCTCCTATAATGGCCCGTAAAGTCATATTTTTCAGCCACTAAATTCATCGCAAATTTGGTTGTCTTTTGCCCTAAAAACCACCTAACATTTGCATACCACTTTTTGCCAGTGTTGCTGAGTCATCCTTCCATCGAAATATGGGTTGAAGCTATGGAAGAGGGGGTGGGTGATAAGATTTGTTACAAAAGAGAAGGAGAAACAGGTCATGCAAAGGGCGCTTCCTACTAGGCAGGTGTTTGTGACGCTCTGTTCCATGCTATGAAAAGGTTTAACGGGGGAGGGGATGAGTTTAGCGTCGAATTGACGCTAAGCGTACCAAAATCGACATAGTGTCTTCCCTAATCGAGGCCTAAACATGAGCGCAGCATTTCAGCAGTTAGCGCTGAAGCTCCCAAAATCTTTGAAGATGACGCCCCTTTCATAGCCCAATTTACAACTTGTAAGTTACAAATAACTGCACAGTGGCCAGCCACGATAATACACAGACATATGAGAATACAGAACCCGAATGCAGGTTCCTTCCGCGTCTTTCACACATGCTAATGCACGTCATCCCATCTGAAGACAGTGCCCGACGACCTCGCCCCCGCCCCATTTTATGCACTACCCTAGAGCCGAATCGAAATACGCTAATGCAGCACCTCACGACCCCACAATTAGTACTTCGTTATATCGACAGTTATCTCATCGCACCAGGGCGCGTACCGAAACACGTATCGTGACGCACCTTACTGTCCTCCCAGCGTTGGAGACCAAGCTGGCCTGCGACTCGCCTTCCCCCTTGGTAGTCAACGCTCGCGCGTTGGCTTCTGTTGATGTATGTAGGACAACGTTGCAGGCCCTGCCCGCCACCAGGCACGGAGGCTCGATGAGAGCCACCCCGAAGGGCGGGTTGCCTTCATCAGAGTTCCGGAATGGCCCTGTGAATAGAACGATTTGCATTGAAATTCCTGTCACCAGAGTTTGGGGCAATTGAATGAAGTCGAATCGCGAGAGGGGCGTCAAATATTTCGAGGAAATGTTGAATTGTTTAGTTTATTCATGATGTTTGAAGCGTTGTTAATGGCATTCGTTGCGACAGCGCTGTCAGGCGCTTGCAGCTAACGACAACTTCCTGGGCCAAGCGGTCCAGTTGGTCCCCATCGGCACAATTTCAATGTTCCAGAGAACCACCACGTTGCAACATACCGGTATCTGCGAAATCTATGACTGCAAAAATGAATGACCATCAGCATTCCTGGAGTCAGTGCCATGTCCAGTTTGCCTTTTGTCCCGTGGGAGCGTTCATTCAGATGTCAAAGGGCCATTTTCGTTTCCGCAAGGAAGAAGCAATTTATGCCGCACGGCACACTACGCGTGTGGGCTTGAATTCGCGGTCACGCGAATATCGTTACCATGCGTTACCGTACGTGTGCAGCGCATTGCGATGCAGTGCCGCAAAATTTTGTGCTGCGCATATGTCGCACCTTTGCAACAAAACGCCGCCGCCCAACCGCCACATTTTCCAACGAAACCTGCACCCGCTCTCCGTCTATTGACGCCTGCAGTACATAATATCCTCTTAGGAAGGGCGCAACGATCCGTGTGTGTGAGAGCACTCCGGACAAAGTACTTTAGAAATACAAACATAGGTGTGTGTTATGAAGCGCTCTAATGCTAAACGCGTTGTGTCATGGGGTCCATCGCCATCAGTTTTACCTGTATGTAACGCACCTCGCTCGTGCTGATAGGCGATGTGTTGTACCGCATACAGGCGTATCGGTATATCGATACGGCGTTCCCATCACTAGGAAAAAAGGGAAAAACAACACGTGTCCAAATGTGTACAAAGTTTACGGGTTTGTGTTATTTTTGTGTTTCCAGCGTGTAGAACACTGATGAAATGCATACATATGTGTTCGCAGAACGTGCTATTTGGTCCTTTTTTGCTAGTGCATTACACAAGTAGAATCTTCCTCTGACTAAACGCGCCAGTAGGAAACGTCGTCATTGCTGCGCTGAATGTACAGTTAACATAAAAGCGATGTCGTTTTCTACTGCCATCACACGTCATGGCATGTGACAAACGTCAGGCTGTCATTCACAGCCACATTTATGCCATCAAGATCACTGTGGTGGCGCCACTCAATGTCAAAATGCCTTCTGAGTTGGCATCGCAGACACTGTACTTCCTGCCAGTGATGCCTGTGAGGCAACGAAACGTCCGCCCGTGAGTAATTAAATGAGGTAACGAACAAGTTACGCCAACACTCAGAAATGCAGAGGCAATCGCTGACCAGGGATTTGCTCATGGGTACGACAAATTTGGGCATCGGGTAAGCCTTGGCCGAGAGTCACTCGCCGCGATCTCCGCGGGCCGCCAAAATGTACCGCAGTCGCACACGAGAAAACGGAAAACGACGGTCAACGAGGTCGACGGTGGTCAACGACGGGTCAACGCGCCGGCGGCTCGGTGGAGCCCCTCTCTCGGGGGGCCGATGGCCCCGAGGTGCAAGGAAAGTTGCCAAGGGGATGGCCACGATAGGTGTTTGGGACAGAGAGAATTGAAGGGCGGGCGGGGAAAGGGAGGGGAGGGGGCAAAATTTGCGGTCCGATGGTCAGTGCCATTCAAGGCATTTGTCTCCGTTTGGCTGCCTAGACAAGGGGGGCGTTGTCGCTCGGGTTGGTTCGCAGCCAGCGGTTCGATCCCGTGCGTTGGTGGGTGCATGGTTTGGGCCTTGGATGGATCTTCAGCTGGCCCCAGTGGGGGACGTCGGACATGTGCGCGAGCGGGGGGGCCGCCTTTGCGCCGGTTCCCGAATTTCGAACGGGGGTTGCAGCGCTGGGGTGATCGCCAACTTGGGGTGGCGGGTATGGGTGGTGAGAGGCCTAACCCTAGCCGTTGAATCGCCTTGTCCTACCCGCCGAGCGCCGCCTTCAGTGCCATTGTGGTCGACACAATGGGGAGGCACCGACGCGCGGCGGGGCCCCGGAGCGGCAACTGACCCATGGGCCGGAGGCGCAGCCTGATCCTTGTGACCCGCGCGGTGGAATTTGCTGTCCCGCGTGCCAGCCCGATCAGCATCTGATGACGAGGCAGCCAAAGGGGGGAGATATCTGGTCCACCAACTCTGTCCGACCCACTGGTCGCGACGTGCCGGAACAGCGTAACGACGGCATCCGACCCGCCGGTCAGCGCCTTTGGCATCCGACCCATGGGTCAACGGTAAGTCAATGGATCAACGGAACTTCACCTGCCCCAAGGGTCGAGAAGGGATGCATCTGTTGAAACATCATGGTGCCCGGCCCGGCTGACGCACAAGCCGCAAAGAATGCCTCCCAGCCGGCGGGCCAGGGAGTTGACCCAGACGGGCCCACGGCCAATCACCGGAAGCATGGCCCCCAACTATGAACGTGCACGTGAACATGCACGGTCAACAACCGTCCCACGGGCGAAGATCAAAAGCATGGCGACGCCGGTCAGCCAACGAGGAGTTGCGTGACGCGCACGCACTGCCCCTCTGGTCGGGATAGCACGGCACTGACCCACGGGTCGATCAGCACTCCGAAGGACTGACCCACAGGGGCGATGACTCGAAAGAAAAGAACACGCGGGGCCCCGGGGTCAGTGGCCAAGCTGCTCGGGGCACCGGGCGGCGGGAGGAAGCGTTGCACCGCGACAAACGCATCACTGGGTTGTCCTAACGTCAAGCCCACCGCCACCCAACCGCTCGTCAAATTGACCGGCCGCCGGCCCAGTACTGTAGGCCAGCATCAACCAATCCCCGCGCCCCAGATCTCACGGTGACAGCCCGTTGTCAGCGTCGACGACGCCGGCCACGCCGTACCGCCCCCTCCGCCCACGCCGCGGCGGTCCACGCGAAAGTCAACGCGGTCAACACACCAATCGACGCAGTCAACGCCGCCCGACGCCCGCACACTCGCGCCTCCACCCTCGGGTAGTAGTTCCCGGGTTCGGGCGAACGGCGATCGATGGCTGCCTAGCCCATCCGACGCCTTTCAGGCGGCCGCCTCCAGCGACGCAATCGGCGGGTTGTCATCGCGCCTCCGCGGAAGCACGGGCTCCCAACCAGCAAAGAGCATGGCCAACTGCCCTTGCCACAATTCGACCCCCACCCCACACTTCACCCCTTCATTCCTCGCGCCCCCTTCCCTCCACCCTCCAACCAAGCGCCCTCCTCCCCCCTGCCCCCGCTCCATGATTCCTAATGGCTTGGAATAATTGATCCCCGCCATCAGATCACCTTGCAGTCGCCCTTGCTGCCTCGGCTCGCTGCCGACTCTCTCCGGGTCCCCGCCGCTCCGGGCCCGGCGGCCCATCCGATCCATCCGCCCAGCAGCCAGCCACGCAGCCACCCCCGGCGGGCTCAGTCAGCCCCTGCTGCGGGGGAGGGCGCGGCAGCACGGGGTGCAGGCCGCGGCGAGTCATGCGCTTGCCCAAGAGAGACGTCCTACCGCTAGTCAGGAAGCTGTACCGCCCCCGAATGTGGGCTATTGCGCCTACACGTGTGTCTGAAATCCGTGCTGCAGATAAGGGCGCGAGAGATGCGGGGGGCCCACACGACTCAGCGCCGGGCAGCTGACGTTGTGGGCGCGGTCGAGGGTTTGAGGGATGGTGGGGCGAGACAGACGCGGGCGACCGGCGAAACCGGGGATCGATTGTATCAGTGTACAAGAATTCGATTAGCGGTGGCTTGTCATGAGACGGGCGGGATCCAGCAGGGAGGCTGGGACTATGGTAGGGTTGCCCCCTCTGCTGCAGCTGGTCCGAGGCAGATCCGACGGTTTAGTCGCACGAAACCACGCCATCCCTATCGGCAGCCCGCTGTTCGCCCCTGTCAAGAAGCCGTGACGTTGCAGAGCGCCTGTCTCTGCCAGAAGCGCGCGGAGACGCGCTGCCCGACGGTCTTAGGAGGACTGTTCCTGAGTTAAGCAGCGGGTGACAGTTGTAAATGCATCGTCAATTCTACGCCATTCGGTCATACTTCGGACACATTTTTCATGTTTCAGAGGTTCATTTTCTGTTGGAATGTTCCTAAGACTTGGACGCGTCGTGGACACTCCATTTAGTTTCGCGGGCAGTCGAATTGGAGTCCCAGGAGACACTGTCCGCAACGCTTTTGAAGCCATCCGACACACTGCAGCGGACAGTGCTGGTGGCGTCGTGAACGGCGATGCATCACTGTCAGCGATCCTGGGCGCAACGCGCTTTCAATTAAAACTTGAACACAAACAGGAATTGGTATCTGGCTGTCTGTCTGAGAATTGTGAATTTTCGACATGGCGCATTGGAAATTGTACGCCACTGAATTTTCTGCAATAAGATGCACGCCTTGCATCCATAGGCTCTCCAATCGAAAGCAATAAATAAACAATGAAGATATAGGCGCTGCGAATTTTGCAAGCCCTCTTTAGAACCAATTCGAGCCACAGCTTCCAGTGCATACGAGCTTGTCTGCTGCCTTTCCAAGTTCGTGTAGTTTTTGGTGTTTATGCAGATGGGCAAACTAATCCGGCCTTCGAATCGCCTTGCCCATGGAACTTTTAATTGAACGTGACACCTACACCTTTTCCAAGTGAGGGAAAGTCTGTAGTCACGGGCGCACACGCAATCTCATACGCCATGCATAATTCGTTCCATCTGAACGCCGCCCTCACTCTCGCAAGCTTTGTGCTACCTATTTCTGCAGAGAATTCTACTGTCCTGTCTCCCGAATTCACACAGCGAAAAGTCTCCCAATATTGCTTTTCAAAGTCATTAACTGGCCTGCCCACTGCCCGACGACCAGCACGTGCGCTCAACGACCCTCACCTCCTGCCCTCATCATGCTTCGGGATCATCCGTACACGCCACTCTCCATTCACTACTAACAATGGCCAAATTGCACGGTCCTGAAAATCGTGTACCGTGATAATGCGTATGACAATCGTGTGCAAATCTCGCATCAATCGCGCGCTGATCACAGAGTACACGGCTGCTGCTGGTACACTGTTGGAATCGTGCAAAACCGTGTTCTTTATTGTGTTGTCCATGGTGGCAAGGTGGGCCGCTCTTGTGTATTATACAGCTTGAAAAGTACACGATTTTATCAATCGTGTAAAATCGCGCTGTTCGCAACACCGCATAATGACCACCGTTTCACGGGGTGGATCACTTATGCATTATGGTGTGCAACTTGTATGCACTTCGAGAATATTGTTTGCACGCAAGGCATTCTGAATTTATACAAAGGAAAGAAGAAAATGTTTTAGAACTCACAGAATTATTTGTCATGTGATGGGAATTTTCTGAGCATCAATTTGATTGTTGTGGGAGATGCCATCCGCTTCAGAGATAAATGTTATGTTGAGGTCGCGCTTGCAGCTGAAATATTTCTACATTGCCATTGAGTGTATGGGCACTTTAGTTACATGTGTTGTAGAGTGGGTTGTATTGTGGCGATGAGTGGGCATCTCTGAAACGTGGTATGGCTGGTTAATGATGGATGATGGTCCTTGTCACGTGAAAACGAAACTTCTGTGGGTGCAAAAAAATTCGAACTGTTCGGTCGCTGGTGTCGTTGCCGCCGTCGGCAAAGCTCTTCGTCGTGGGAAGGGTGAAAAAATATGTAAGCCCAGGGCGTTTTGTGTGTGGCGTGGCCTTGCGTCTGGCCGTGCGCCAACTCGTTGAAGCATCGGCGATCGTGGATTCGCGCTTCTGATGTGCACTCCAAAGGGGGCCGTTTCAATTGCATCGACCGCATTTCCTTCGAGAGCGCTTCAAAGTACCCGATTTTACATGATTTTAAAAAGATTTCACAAGATTGTACAGTGTGTAGCATTGTCAAAATTTTACCAGTGCTTCCCTTCTTAGCAGCCAGTAAACGGCAAGCATTGCGAGCATTTACTGCATACACTGAGGCCCGAAAACCCTACACCACTACCAGTGAAACATCGGGGGGGCTTTTGTAGCCCCCATGCGTCCCAGCCCCTAAGGACCGGCTTTCCTTCCCACGGAGAGCCCTTTGATCCCCGCGGAAGAGCTCAAGCACCACCTCATCAGCCGAGCCTCAACCACGTCATCCACCGTCAGCTCGAATGGCCCCAAGGTCACGGAGGCGCCGCTCTGCACGCACACCGTAAGGAGGAAGGACGCGGAGCTCCACATGCGGTTGTTGAGGAGGAAGTGCGCCATGTCGGCGGAGCTCCGGTGGAGTGCTTCCAACCAGCTTCGAGGTGACCTCCCGCGCACCTGGTGAGATGCAGGGGAGTGGGTTTTATTTTGGGTGACTGGTACGGCTCAACGTGTAGGCGGACGGTCGGCACACGAGTCACGCAAACACTGGGACAAACAGTGGACGTGTTGCTATTGTACGGCTGGGTGGCGACACAGCCCTCGGCGGCTCACACGCAATTAATGGAAACTCATCATCATCATCACCATCATCATCATCATCGCCACCATCCCCACCTGATGATATGTCTCTCCGCACTCCCAGCGGGCGATTCCGTCGCAGCTCATTTGCGACATCCCAGAACTGCCCTGGTGCAGCACGTCCACGCATCCACAGGGTTCCCTACAGCAGGCTTGATGTGGTGTTTCTACGTGATCGTTGTGACACCCTTTGGAGTAGCCACTGTGTGACACTTCGCCACTCGCGGAGGATAGGCCTTCCATGAGGCTCGCGAAATGGGAGCTAAAGGGCTGGTAGTACCGCGACCACACCGCTTCTCTGAACGACCTTGTGCTTGAGCCATCAGGTCCTAAGGGCCCGCCATGCAACGCGCCATTTTTGGAGACCTGCCGGCGATGGAACACCTTTAACGGGTGAACAGCTTCTGGAAGTTGAAGATATATCAAGTCACATGGTTGTGACCCATCAATTCTAAGGCAATCCGCAATGATAACATGCTTTATCAGTACTCTACCAGACTCACACCTGCACATAGGTGCACCTGCAACATTCAGTATCATAACGTTATGCGAAAAGACATGCGGGCACCAGGAGACACAGCAAGGCATATTTTGTGCATTTATACAGTAAGTTCCAAAATTATACCCATTGACACTGATATGACAATGACTGGTCCGTCGTTGAGAGATGGCTGTATGACTATAAAGGGACATGCCTGTCCGTGACCTATCTGCAACTCTGTACCCTCAGCTGTGTCCCCAAGCCCGTGGTTGTGCCTGCCTCCGATATAGTCCCACTCCGAGCCATGCGTAACATGTGGCACCCGAGGCAGGGGTGGGATTGCAGGACTATGCAGCTGCGTGGTATGGTATGACGACGAGACGCGCGCGAGCGTTGTGCCGCCTCATGCTGTGGTGCGTGGGAGTGGCGACGTGATGAATAGCATCCAGCGATGGACATGGAGCGGTCGCGCGAGAGCTGAGGCGAGCGCAACGAAGGCATGACTGAGGGCGGTGGACGACGCGCGGGTCAGTTCCGTCAACGCCGCGGCTGTGCGTTCGCTGGAGTTACGATGGCAGAGTTGCGATGGAGGCCAACACGGCACCACTGAGCGGTGATGGGCGAGTGTGAGCCACGCCATTGGTCGGAAGTGGTAACTTGAGTGGATGGCTGTGTTTGAGAGATCACGTGCTTGGCACACAGCACGCACGGCCCCGCGGAAAGGGTTGCGTGATGAAGAGTCAGCAGGACGGCGGCTCGTGTCAGCTCGTGCCAGCTGACAGTGTGGTCCTACATGGAGACCCGTCACACTGGTACGGGGTCGAGGGTTACTGCCGTGTCAAGTGAGTATGTGGCACAGCATGAGCGAGGCCTACGTGGCAATTCCAATGCACTGGGCATAGCATTGTCTCTGTTGTTGGGGGCGCGCACCGAGCGCCGATGGGTCAGCTTAGGTCGAGTTGTTGAGATGCCCCATGGAGGTGGCGAGGTTCGCCAAGACGTGTTGCTCTTGAGTTTGATGGTTCCTTTCCGAATCTGATTTCTTTCCATGGATTCTTGAGCCGATGCTCTGGCTCTTGATGTGTTTCTTTGAGACCGGTTTTCGTGTTCGTGTTCAAGGCCCCGCATGACGGCTGGCCAAGCGTTTGATGGATTCTTGAGCTGATGCTCTGATTCTCGATATGTTCCTTTGTGATGGGTTTGTGCTCGTGTTCAAGGCCCCCGCACATGACGGCTGGCCAAGTGTCTGAAGTTTTGAATGACTTCTTTGATGATGGTTTCTACCAGTTTCCTGGTTCCCTTGGTTTGTTTGGTTGAGGTGATTACACGTCGAGGGCGACGTTCTATGTGTGTTGGGGGCGAATGATATGACAATGACTGGTCCGTCGTTGAGAGATGGCTGTATGACTATAAAGGGACATGCCTGTCCGTGACCTATCTGCAACTCTGTACCCTCAGCTGTGTCCCCAAGCCCGTGGCTGTGCCTGCCTCCGATATAGTCCCACTCCGAGCCATGCGTAACAACACAACTAACGAGAATCTCCATTTGTTGGCACTTCTTTGCAACACGGAACAACTCAAACACCTGGCGATCCAGGGATCTTGGCCAACGCACTGACTTCGCTGGAATTTGGGGTGATGAGCTGTGTCCGAATGACTCATTCTATTCACAGCGGCGCCTACGCGCAGGGTCTTTTGCCGCCACAGAACACTGGACAGCACTAGGCGGCGCGCGGCATTACCTATTCGCAGGTTCGCCCCAGAAAAAACACAACTTGTCACAGGTTTGCTCTTTCCATTAAGGAAGCAGGCAGTTTCGCTTCCACATTCAGATTCACGCTCAGGCTCGTGCTCGAATTCGCGCACCTGGCGGGGAGAAGAGTGAGATCGCTTCTGCCTCTTCAGGCTGGCCGCCTCCTCCATTCTCGCAAGCAGGTGGCAAAATTCGCGCGCGACGGTTTCTGGAAGCGACAGGATGCACGGAGGCTCATCGGACGAGCCACGCAAGCTGGTGTCGACCATCAGGCGAACTCTGCAGCTGCGAAGTGGCGGGAAAGCGATCCTGTTTACGCTGCACACTTGTCATCAGCGATGCAGTATGGACATGCGCAGTGTGAAGATGTTTGATTGGAAGGAGCGCAGCCATCAAAGTCGGTTTTCGATGCGTGGGTTGATGGCAATTGGGGATGCAGCAAGATTCCCTCGGACAACGATTATGCGCCCATTCATTTCTTGAGAAATCTGCAGCATATCGCGCCCGGCACCAATTGAATATGGTGCTTTGTCAGTTATTGTTACGTAGCAGAATCGGAAGGTCATCTTTACGGGAATTGGCTCTTAACAGAGGCCTACTCAGAGTATGGCAATGGTAAGCCTGGGTGTTATCGTCGTTTTCATGGCGAAAGAACACGACAGGTATGCTATATTAACGGTGTTTTAGCAACAAGCGCATTCGCAACAGCCATTTTCAGGTTCAGGGAAGTCAACACGAAGCACATTTCTGTACCATTCACTGTATTTCTACCACTTAATTAAGCAATCCTTATCCCCAGACTAACCATTGCATACACACTCGCCTTGTGTCTCGTATGCAGGTACAACACGGGGATACTTTATACAACTATCTTCTCATAAATGTCTCATTATCTTACCAGAGAAATGTCGCGCACACGCGCACCTGAATTTTCTTCCCACCTCCGTCGACACTAGCACGCCGGCCATCGGCTGGCCGTCTCTATCCACTCCCACAAGTTTTGCGTCGACGTCCCTCGACATGCGTACGTCAACAGCGCAGGCCCTCCCGGCCACCAGGCACGGCGGGTCGATGAGAACCACATGGGCCGGGCCCTCACGCACGATCCTCCTTCTGCCCGAACCTGGCAGCACACGCGCGTGAGCGTCCTTGTAGGCAAAGGGAAAATTTGACACATTGGTCATGCCAGGTGTCGCAACCCCTTGCCAGATGTCTGCACTGACAGCACATGCCAGCTGTGTGGAGAATGGGCCCACCAATGCGGCTGCAATCATGACATTCGTCTTTGCGTTGCAGCTGGCACCTGTTTCGGCAATTGGAGTGACGATGTTTAAGCTGAAATCTATGCGAAGTACTGCACAAACTCCATTTGAACACTATGAAGAAGGGCTGAATAACACGTTTGGAAACGGGTACAAAGATTATGGGTCTGGGTTATTTCCGTGTTTTCAGCATGCAGAACACTGATGAAATGCAATATATCTGTTCGCAAAAATGTTATTTGGTCCTTTTCTTGCTAGTGAAAACTGGCAATGCAATGGCATATACAAACACGTAAAGCTTCCTGATCAGAAAGCACATTCCTAGCACGAGAGTCAACTGCAAAGGAGAACGTGTTGCATTCTGCGCATCAGTCCTTCGCGTATTATGCAGCAGTCTGTTGAAATCCGCTTTTGGTGCAACGCGACCAATGGGACCATTTACTGCTGCAGGACCTGACAGCGCCACTCGTCGTCACAGGGCTGAGCGACCTTCCAAAATCATCTTGATGAATACAGTCTCAAACGGCGCTTTTCCAAACGTACACTGTGTCACAAATATGTCTACTCATTTTCTGCGCTCGGACGAGGACACCTGGCTGCTGAACTGTGCCTTGGCACGCCTACTGTACATCGCATCCATCGTTCACAAACTGCCTCGCAGCCAGCAAACCTTCAAGCTCATTATTACTATCCAATGATATATTGGCACCCAGTAAAACGGCCGCGAATGTGCGCATCTTGAGGATCGCCACGACTTGGACTCCTTGACGCTGGTATCGTATCGACCCCGTCCTTGTGCGTCGAACCTGCTCCATACCGTACCACGTCGGCTCGACAGCATCCCGCCTTTGTCGCCGGGCCAAAAAAATTGGCACGTTTTCTCGGTTTGCTGGACAATGTATAGGCCACGGCTTGGGGGAATTTACCCCGTACCCTCCCATACGTATCGGAGACGCTTCCACGCCCATGTCCCGGTATTGTGCCTGTCGTATGCACGCGCATCCAGGCACCGGCTCGGGTGCCCCTTTCGCCAAAGAGCGCCACCCACACGAGGCCAGAACCGGGGCTCCAATGTCGTACAAGCGTCGCCCCTGGACGGCTTTTCTGCATGACGCAACCGCCGCCGGGCAAGCACGCCCACCACGTGCTCGTCCTATGCCCGCCCCGGCTGCGAAACCTACCACCGTGCAGCGCTGGTCTCGACCCCTGAGAGCATGCCTGCTCTACAACTCATGACCTACCACCGAGTACGGAACCAACATCCAGCGGTAGTCATGACGTTAGCCGGTGTGGATTCGAATGGCTTTCGCAAGCATCCCAAGCACCGCCCCTTGCACTGGGGAACAATCGACCCTCGGCGTCGCTTCGCGAACGCCCAAGTTGGCCGCGGTTTTTGCGGCGCCTAGAAAGAGTTCTGCTCGGCGCTGTGCAGCCTGAGCGAGACTTGCGCTGATGGCGGAGAGGTGGTTCGATCCCCCGCCCCCAACCTCCGGTTCGCGCCACGCACATCTGTGCCCGCCCGCGATCTGTCCAAGGGCTTCAGATGCCTTCCGTTCGGCGCACGGTGCGTGGCCAAAGGCTAGTCGCGCGCGACCTCCGCCAGCCGGTCCATTCGCAAGATCGGCCCCGTTTCAGGCTTTGGGCCTCGTCAGCTCCGTTCCAGGGAACAAAACGGCGCGACAGAGTGCAACGTTCGGCAGTGACGTCCGCAAGACTTGACGCCGCCGGGACGTCGTCCATCAGGCCCGGGGCACGGCCACGCGATACATGCCCTTGGCCAAGGGCCGTGCAGCCGCTCGAGAAAACCGCGATCGGGGATGGCGGGTCGGCTGCCGTCCTCCGCACTTTCCCGAGGACCGCAACATTGGCCCACGCAGGCCGCCACGCATTTCGCTGTGGACCCCCTGGCCTGTGGGCTCAGACGCGTGAGCTCTCAGTTGCCAATTACGAGCATGGAGCGCCATTGTGGAAGCGAAAGAGTGCTCGTTTCGGCATGTTCTCCAACCTGACCCTCCCTCTCCACAGACCATTCCCGGCCTAGCAGAGCACACCGGCTGCAGGGAAGTTTTTTTTTCCCGCAGGCGGGCAAGCGCCCCTCCGTATGCAGCCAGCCCCGCAGGGACAGGGGCAGGAAAGGGCAAATCTCCCAATCCAAGAGATCTCTTCTTTCACTTCGAACCGCAACGTCACCCGCTGCGCACCCCTTTCACTTCGTTGCCATGCGCCCCGCCAGCAACCGTCACTGCGTAATTTTGCTGGCCACGTGGCGGGTTCGCTCTCGGAAACCCATCTGGGCCTGCCGCTACGCAACGGAGATCTGCTGAAACGCACGCAGCGCCAGGTCCCCTCGCCCCTGAAACGGCGATTTCTCACGACTCGGACGTTCCCCACGCGACGCCAAATCTTCACCGAGCAGGACCTCAAGTTCCAGACCCCAAACTGCCAAGCGCCCTCCTCCCCTCAACCTCCCCCCCCTGACCGCCACGCCGACGGTCCCGACACCTCACCCCACCCCCCGCCCTATTCCGTCGTACCTCCGTCAGGGTGGACCCAAATGGCTTCGCCGCAGTCTCGACCATCGCCGGCCATGACCGATGCCCCTCGACTTTCCAAGCCTTCGGAAAGTCCCTCCCAGCCAGTCAATCCCGCGGCACGGCCTTGGGCGCTCCTTCGCCTGGGCACCAATCCATCCCTCCCTCCCGCCCTTATGGCGCTTCACGACAGGTAAAGCAGACTGTTTATCAACCCAAAGTGCCCAGACACCGCAGCAAGCGTTTGAGCAACGGCTGGCCTTCGGATGCGGCGTGGCGTGGGGCGCATTGCGCAGCGTGGCTGGCCACTGCCGCCGGAAGTGCGCCTCGAGTTGGCGACTCGAGGCTGGCCGGTTTGAGCGCCCGGATGCGGGCAGGGGTCGTCCTGGCAGTCGTACTTGAGGGCTTTGGTGGCCCCGGTGATTGGCTCCGTGGCTGCATCCAATACACCCCCCGTGGCGCGGTACGGCACGTGGTGTACTGCGGGCACGGGCGTGACGTCGAGGGGTGTGTGGAGGGGGCCCCCACAGCAGCCGCTCCAACCGCGGTGGCTTGCACATCAGCCGCCGGACGGCGCAATCGTGAAGTGGCCTTGACTTCGCCACGGTTGACGAATCCGCGGACGAGGTTCCCCCGTACATCGGCAGGTGTTCGCGATTGCCACGTGGCCCTTCGGGGAATGGGATGGCGACGTGTTGGCTGGTTACGCGTCCCTGCGCCCTCGCACGGACGGCCAGCGCTGTCCCCATGGCCGTACAGCACGCCTGGGACCGGCATGCAGTTCTGCCTCTGGGTGTCGTTAGTAGCTAGCTTGTCCCACCCCCCTAAACGCAGCCGCAGAGGATGACGGGAACATGTACAGAATTGGACGAGTCTGCCGCTCCCTGGCCAGCGATCAAAAGCCGCTTCGTCAAGGGGGAAACCAGGGCAGTGGGTACCTGCCACCTCGTTGGGACGAAAACGTTCTTCAAATGGGTACCAAGGCGAACCGCCGCCCGCGAGAGGGGCAACGGTACACGTTACCTCGCGAGGTACAACGGCAAACTAAATGGGCCCCGCCAAATTCTGCCTACATGCTTGAACACGCGTCTTCAAACGTGCTGGGTCCTTTCAGATGAGTAAGGTGAGGATGCGCGGTGGTTGCCTGCGCACTGAGCATCCCAGTGCTCGCCCCAGGCACTCGTTTCCTCCCTCGGATGACAAACGTCAGGTTGGCACCGCAGAACGTGCAACTGCCGCAGCGTCCGTGAACAGTACATTAGGGCGTCGTTCATGCTGAAATATCGATTTGCCGGGGTGGAAAATAGCCATTGAAGCAAGGGCAAGTCTGCCACTTGTTTTCTGTCTTGATACGGCATTGCATCGTCTGCGCATTGGCAAAAGTGTAATTTGAGGCCACGGCAACGCAAACGTGCGTATTCGTGCGTCTGCATGTGGCCACGCTCATATTCGCGCACGCCCACGTTGCCTGTACGGTGCAGGTTGCGCAGGTGGCCCCAAGGAGGTCTGTCCATTAAGCCATCTCCACATCTGGAAATGGGGACGCTCATGCAATGTTGTGCCTAAATTGCCGTTGGCGTAATGTCCGGCAAGGCTTCAACAAGGGCAAAATTGTGAGCAGTGCTCAACGCTGAACGCTTGCCAATGTTCGCTGAAACTGACAAGCGCTCATGCGTTGCCAGCGCTGGGCCCAGGCAAATACACCAACTTCCTGCAGCATTATTTGTCGTTGCGTGAATGGTACTATACACAGACAATTGAGTCAATATCTACAGGACTTCCAGATGCAGCTCCGACTCGCCCTTGAACGCTTTGCCAATGTTCACTGAATCTGACAAGCTCTCATGCGTTGCCAGCCCTGCTCCCAAGCACATACACCACTTTCCTGCAGCATTATTTGTCGTTGCATGAACGGTACTGTACACAGACAATTGAGTCAATATCTAAATAATCTAAACTTCCAGATGCCGCTCCGACGTCGACTCGTACTTCCATAGGGCGACGATTTCGGCGAACAAGGGCAATCACTGCACTATCGCAATATCGAAACCATGTGACTACGATGTGCTTCCAATATAGAATTCGGGGGCGACATTCTTCACCCGCCGGACCAAAGCGGTGCTCAGTATTTTCATCCCTTCCTTTGCTTTTCCTGCGAGCACCCTCGCCTACAGTCCCAAAAGCTGGCCTTCATCAAAATGGCAGGGCGCCCACGCGAGAATGCAGCCAATCCATTGTTGCAGCGTTTCATTTACGAACACGGGACAGGCGCGCAGAGAACAACTAGCTTGAGCGGAATGAGTGACGCACCCGGCTGCCAGCCTGGTGGGGCAGTTCGGAGTCCCGAATGGCAGCGCTGCCAATCGGGACCCCGATGTCACCTCGCGTCGCTGCACAAACGCCGCGGGATTATGTGGTGCTGCAAAACCCGCTGCCGTCACGTCCGGTTGTTGTGCACGTGCCAGCGCGCTTCCTATGGAAGTTGACAGTGCGCTGGCTGCCGCCCGCTGTCGATCCGTGTCCGTTGCAATGACTGATCGATTCACCTCGACACCTCGATTCGCGATCAACATGGCGCACGTCGCCCCATACGGCCCAGAACACAAGCCCCCCCCCCGTGCCACCCCCATGCTCGCTTTCAACCGTCATATCCTCCCCCACAACGCCTTACTGATCGTCCCCTCGCTCCCTCGTGGTGCCTCTTCTATTGACACGTGCCAATTATTAGTTGTTGCCGTTGAGCACCCATGACTGTTCTCCGCACCCTTATTCGTCCCGACGGCTGCCGGGACGCCGTCGGGCCCGGCGGGCGATCCTGGCCCACCCCCTTCCCCACACCGCCTTTGTTAAAAGCCGCGGAGGGCGTCCGTGGCCGAGAAAACAGGGCTGCAGGCACCTCGGCGGCCAAGGGCAGCCGTCCAGCCGCAAAAGAATGGCTCGAACGTTGGAAGCAAGGATGGCGGATACATCGCCCTCGGGCAGGACGCGCAACGGCAGGAGCCCATTGCACACCGGCGGGGACGCCCTGAGGGCACCTGTCACAGGTGGGCGCTGTTGGGGGCGCGGAAGGGCGGCTGGCGCGAACTGAGCCTCTCCTGGGACGGATCTGCGACGGTTGAAGATTTGCAAATCTTCCAATCTGCTCAAACGCCGGATTTGGCGTCGCTGGCGGGCGAGCGGTGGCCCGAATGCCACGCCAGTGTTTTGGGACGCGGAACCTGAAGGCGGGTGTTGGCATGGAAGGACGCGGCGCGCCTGTGCGTGGACCCGCTTTGGAAGAGCCGCGAAATAAAGGGAAGGCGACAAAACGCCCAGCCGCATTGCCGAGGGGGGGCCGATCGTTTGGCGCAGCCTGAAACTTGCGCCCCGGGGCCCATCGCGTCAACCATGTGCGTAGCGAGTCCGAAGGCCGGGGGGGAGGGTGCGAGGGGCATGTTGGGAGGACTTGTTTTGTGGGAAGACTGGGGATCGGAGGAACGCCGTCGATCTTGGAGGGGTGGGAAGACCCTGGGGAATGCCGAGGGGGTTGGGGAAGGGGCTTGTGGGCCCGCTCGGCGTGGCTGACGGCATTTGGGGCGTCCCCAGGCACGCTGACTTGTCCGCGGCATCTTTTCCGGGCAGCGCGGGCGGGGCGATCGACGGCTGCGATCGAGGCCGGTGCTCTTTTGACGGGCTCGAGGCTGGCGAGCGAGCTGACAGGAATTCGAACGTGGGTGCCGTTGGTCCCGTCCCCCCCTTTCCCCAAGCTGAGGGAAGGCAGCCACGGCGGTGGTGCAGCTTTTCCGGCGGGCCAACCGCCCGAGCGTCACGTGGGCGGTTCAGTGACAAGACGCACCTCGTATGCTGCACCGTATCGCGGAGCACGGTTGACCGCCCCATTGTCTGGTCATCGCGACGCGCGACAACGCTTTGACAACCACTTTGACGTGCGACAACCACGCAGTGGTTGTATTGTCGCAGTAATCTATGTTACCGTGAAACGTGTCATGTCTTCTCGGGCGAAACAAGGAGCCGATGGCCGCCTCCTCGCCTCGATATGTAAGTGTTGTTGGTGATGATGATGGATAGCACTTTGGTTGCGCAGGTCTCCGCTCTTTTCCCCCCGTTGCTCCCAAGCAGCTGCGAAGGCAGCGGGTCGCTCGCTCGCTGTCAGGGCAACCTGCGCAGCAGTGTTGGTGCAAAGTGACGGAGCCGCGGCGCCAAAACCACGCAGCGGGCGTGCCTGAAATGTGCCCGCCAGTGCGTCAGTCAGGGGACTTCAACGTCCCCAATGCGTCAAGTCGCAGTTTGTGCGCGAATGGCGGGAACGCGCCCGCGCACTTCCGACGGCCTGATGCGAGGGGCGCCCATGATGGCGGCAAATTTCCAGCGAATTGACGGGCCTCACTGCCGTTAGGTATCGTAGATCACGCACAGCGCGGCAAGCTCAGACGGACTTCTCCCACACCCGCATACTTCACGGGGGCAAGGCGCGTCGACAGACCAGTTGCTCTGGGACGCCCCCCGCTTCCCCAGGCACGCCACTGGCGCGCTTTGCCAGCGGACCGACACTACTTTCGGAGCCCCAGGGCCAGCCCGGCGTTGGCGCGAGCGCCGGCCTGGATGCGGCGCAGATTGAAGCCGCACGCAGCCGCATCGCGATCGAATGTCGGCTTGCAGAAAGTCGGGCAGCGCCGTCAAGGAGGCTCCAGGGCGCCGCAGCACACGGCGTCATGTCGTCGAGCAGGTGTTGCGTCTTGGGAAAAGTGCGTTTGGCGCCAACTGCTCGCTGCTGCGGCTCTATGGCAGATTCGTCCGAAAGGCATTGTCGAATCTTGGTGGTGGTGTGTGTGCGTGGTGGTGGGGTGGGTGGGGGGGGGGGGGCGGCAGATCCCGCGCCTCCTGTTTGAACGTCGCGATGCCCGATGGACAAGTGTGGACGCGCCGGGGCGCTCTCTTTCACCTAAGTCCGGGTCCCCAAGCCCAAAGTCTCTTCCACTCGCCAAGGTCTTTCCCGCCAGCTCCGGCGGACCCCCTTGTGTGCGTCCCGGAACCGAGTGTGGCTGTGTGGACTCCGCGTCCCCATGGCTTTTGTCGTGGGGTGAGGGATGGTGTTTCGGGTGGGATTTCCCCAACAACAGTGACACTAAAGTTTTGGTGGCCAAGGGTCGGGATGGATGCCGCGGCTGATATGAAGAAGGGATTGGATGGTTGCGCTGGACAAACATGCCACCTGATTGGAAGGCTGGTGGTTTGACAGAAAAGCTGCGGGTCGCGCGATAAATTTCACTGTCAAGCAAGATTTGTGAAGCGGTATTCTTTCCATGGAGCAAAGGCTGCTTTGCAATTTCCAGACCATAGTCGTTTTCTTCCCGCAACCACTTTCACCATCGATTGCGAAATTAGCACAATCAATATTGGTTCCTTCGACACCTCCGACAACCCCGATTCCTCAGACTTCTCCTTAAGGAAGTAAACTACCTTTTGGCAATGCCAATACTGGAAGTCCCCACTCCTTGTAGCACCCATATCATCGAGCTCAGCACCCGACACCGGGCGAAATTTCACCCTGCATTTTGCTTGTGTTTACCTGGCTGTAGGGTGATTGGTATCCGCCCATCAGGCAATGATGCGACGCTGTTGTGCATTGATAGTGTAATGTGGTGTTGAGCCAAAAAGAAGGTAATTGACGCAAAGGAAGACGTCGGGGCAAGCACGCTGTCGCCCGCACCGATGAATTCCGCCACCCCGAATCCTTGTGCTTTGGTGGCAATGAACGTTCTCCGATAAGCACGCGTGCCCCATCACAATGATCATCGGGCTCTCCGAATTGTTGCTCACGGGATGCACCCAAAACGCGCCTGAAACGCTCCTGAGACGCATCACTGGTATCGTTGCGATTCAGATGTTCTAAGGCATCTGAAAGGCAAGTTGAAGTTTTAAAGTAAATTTGCGACCTGGGAAAGCCAGCATTACTGGAGCAGCCACAGAAACCGTGTGTATCTACAATCCAGTCTACTGACTATGCGGGCTCTTGGTTCTAGGGGTGCTGTGGTGGGGTTTCCGGGGGCCTGCTGCTTGCCCTGAAGTGACCCTCGTCGAGCCTCTTTGCCTGGTGGCTGGGCGTCCATTCCAGAATTTAGACATCCACCTTTCTCGAGAGGTGACGGGGTCCGAAGCTCTTGATGTGGCGGTTGCGAGGGAGGGAGAGATGGTGGCGTGTGCGGAAGCCGGGAAGGGGAGGACAGTCAGGTGGGATGGAGTGCAACACGGGAATCAACATATGCAGGAGGTGTATGGGGCCTGCTCTTGGAAGATGGTCGTGGGCTGAGTGTTTGGCAAGCCTTTTTGGATTGCCGATTCGCATCGATTTGTGTGCTTTAGACAGAGAACGCATTGCGCCCTCCACTTGCCTGGTGGAGATCCACTACTGCAGGAAATAGTGATACCTTTATGTGCATTTCTAGCGACTCACCATTAGATCTGCTAAAAGTGTAGGCATCTGATGACTGCATGAAGCAGGAAAGTGCATAATCAACTGTTTCTTCACTTTGATGACAAAGCTAACAACTGAGCACCCTCGCACTGAATACGAGAATTTTGTGTGTTTTGAACACTCAGCATGCAGCTGTTGCATTCCCGTCATTGAGAGCTGCAATTTAGAACAGCGATATTTTAATTTCAATGCAATTTCTAGCGATGTCCATACTGTGTATTAATTGGTACTTGGTAGTGAACTCCAGGTTGGAAATGCGTTAAAATTGGAACAAAGCGTATTGCATCGACAATTCATTGGCACAATTTCACCAAGAATTGGCAATGGCGTGCTGATCGCATCGTTTACGAGTTGCATCTCAGTGTCACTGACCTTGCAGTTTAGCACTCGTATGCCATAGCACCTCGCACCTCTATTCATACACGAACTTCTTCAATTATTTTCGCTAATCTGCTCACATACATTATCTGGGTATAATTCGTTGGTTTCCTCGACTAACAGTGATTTTTCTCTATATCAATCTTCAGCGTTTGCATCCGCAACATCGATTGCTGCGCCTTCGACATTGTGTTGTTGCCAAACGGCAACGAAAGAGTATCTTCTGCGCCTGGCATACTGGCACTGCCGGAGGGCGTTGCAGAAGAATTCACAGACCTGTTCTACAGAATGGTGGAAGAAGTGAAAAATGGCGCAGGCAGATCCAGATCAGGGGCCGCTATCGGCCAGCGTGAGGTATGGGGGAACCGCGCACGGAAAGTGCACAGTCGCGAACGGTTTGAATGATTTTGCGCCAAAAAGATACGAAGTGTCCGCGCTTTTATTTCGTACACCGGCGTCTGTGCATGTGCGTTAGTGTGTGTATGTATGCGCGCACCTTGCTTTAGATGGTGCATCTGTAGTACAGATGTACAGATTCTGTACAATAAGCTACATATAGAACACGTCCATCTGCTGCACTGTAGGACGCTTATAGCGGGAATCCGAGAATACGCCTGAACACCGGGTGGGTTTTCAATTGTCAGGGCTTTCTCCGAGTGCACCAGGGTGCAACATTACGCCTTCAATATGGCACAACAATATGCAATACAGCAGCAGGCATGTGCTTTTGCAACTGCAACGCAAGCGCTCATTTCCTGCTCTCCCCAAGCACAGCAGCTGAATGTGGCTCCGCTTTCACTGCTTGGATGCATCGAATTGAAGTCTCTAAAGAGAAGCTTTGCCTTGATGTGAGTTTGTTGTTTCGGGCACATGCGCCCCCTATTTCTAGAATCCACGCTAAACGCAGCTTCTGGTACGTGTGACCAGGTGTTCAAGGCAGAGGACGTCAGCTTCGAAACGATGTGCCGATCGCAAGGCGACAAGCATTGCCTGGAGAAGGCCGTCTGGGCCACGTGCTTCAGACCTTTCTGCTCCGATTTCGCTGATGTAATGGAGGGCCTGTCTTTTGAACATGCCCGCCTCCACAGCTTGCGCACCTCCATGGCCGCTTATTTCATTGCGAACCACATGTGGGCCAGCGCATCCTTCTTCTTGACCACCTGTCTGCGCCACGGTGTTGTCGTCACGGCTGGGCCTTTCAGGCTTACGGAGGCGGAGCTGCTACCGTGCAACCTGAAGATGCATTTTTCGGTGGCGCCGGTAGCCTCCCCGGTTCGGGGTAGTGACAATAACGTTGTGAATTACTGTAACGGGGACAGTGGCTGTACCGGTGGCGGTTATTGTAACGGCGACGGCGACTGCAACCGCAGGGATAACGGGGGCATTGGCAGCGGAATTTACAAGGGCGTCGTTGGACCTTTGGTGAGAGGCAGGGAATTATTTTTGGAAGAGATGGAGGACAGCTGCACCTCTTCGCTCTTCTGACAAGACGGCGAATGACCCGTGGACCAATATGCGACCGATGAACAAATTTGACTTAGCCTTGACAAGATGACCACTCAGTAGCGAAACGAACTTGAGCCAGCGATTGTCAATGCTGTCCACGCCGTCTGTGGGCCATGGTCATCACGTGTGCGTGTTTCCTGTCGTTATGTACATTCCATTCGGCTCATTTTGGGGCATTGAATGCAAGTCTCTGAACTGTATTTTGCACAGTACTGGGACATTTGTTACCTGCGTTCGTGTACCTGGGGTCAGGTCTTGGGCGGCATTTCAATAAATTTTCTTAGATGTTGGGAATTTCTGAGGGCATGCGTGCTGAATTACGCCCTTTGATGCTTTTGGTGGAGTCTCCACATGCGCCCAAGAAATACAGGGTGGCGGTGCAAAATAATAAAGTACTGTAAAACGGTTTCCTGAATGGCTGTCAGAGCACTGCATACACGACACGCCTGTCTGACAGGATGCGTTGCAGTTTTTTCTCTAAATAGTACGAAAATTTCGTGGACTTTTCGCCCTTATCTTGACTCGTTGCGAGTTAGGAAGGGCATTGTGGATTACAGGGGAAGATGCCCGTTCGCATAATGTTGGCGGCTGAGCGAGCGATCTCCCTGTGAATCTGATGATGGCCTTGCATTATCGGAAGTTCGGCAGTAAGGAATTCTGAGGAGAGTGTAGCTTCCGCGTACCTTGACTTGGTTGGGATTGTTTCTGGGGTGTGAATTTTGCACTTTATGATGGATTGAAGGGGCAGAGGTTCTCAAATTTTCTGTGAAACAAGTTGCAAAACTCTGTGTCCTTTGCTGTTCAAAGTTGCATTGAATTTGGGACGCTTTGCGTTGGCGACAGGGACCGGGATTTATATGCGGCAATCATTTGAGATACTTGCGCGGAGAATGCAGCGGAAGCTCTCTGCGTAAATGTCGAATATTTTTGCGCCGTTTGCATCGCTGAAATGATTAAGTCCCTTTTGTCGTTGCCATTTTGGGCGAAGGTGTGCACCTCCACTCGACCTGCATTGTTGATACGGCAACAGCTGCTGAACGTATTGTAGCCGGATGCTACCACGGTCATTGCCAATCACTAAACACCAAATGAGGCAAATGCCAAACCCGATGTTAAATGTGCAAATGTAGAGTCAATGTTTGCATTATTACTATTTGCGCAACCAGCGCATTGGTGGCTCGCTGATGGATTTATACTGCCTCCGTTACATAAGTACTATCATTTGTCCATTCCCGCCATAACAATAAATTCGTCAATGTGACAGAGGTAGACATCCGCAGCCTTGTCAAATTCACCCCTGTTGTCTTTTGTCAAGGCCTCAATTCCTCACGTTTTTTTGCCGGCCTTATCCTATTATACTCCAAATCATTTCCCGCAAAGTCTTCAGGAACCTTGCTACAGACACCAGATGAGCACAACCTCTAACGGCTATCACTGGTATCGCGCTCTTGGTGGAATGTCTCTTACACTACCCTGAGCTGTGTTTGCGATCTTGCCTATTTCAAGGTGCCTCTTCGCCTCCAAACACAACTGCCTCACAGCCGTCTTCGGCGCCCAAATTTTGCGCCCAACCCCAAACATCACTAGGAAATAAAGGGCCAAACGATACGTGTTCAAAAGTTTACAAAGTTTACGTATTTGGGTTATTTCCGTGTTTTATCATGCAAAGCACTGACGAAAAGCATATACATGTGTCCACAAAAAGTGTTATTTGGTCCTTTTTTTGTTAGTACATAGCCGCGAGGATTTTGCCTGGAATCTAACCACATTTTCAGATCATGAAACACCCTCAAGACACGCTTCCCTCTTCAGGATAGCTCTGCTCGTTTCATCTCTATCTGAGTGCCAAGCAAGCTTTCCATGTCTCACCTCTGGTCACAGCAAGGCGTGAAATCTCGTCTCAGGTTCTCTGGACATGTTGCCATTAATGGCCGTGCCATTATCTACAGTGCAGGTTTAATTTCTGCGTAGGTCGCGAAAGTGTTTTGCCTAGAGCCTAAGCTCCTTTCCAGAGAGTCAGTCAATATGATGTCAATGGATATGTAGAAATACTATCAAAATGAACTGCTTGTATAAAATATTCGACTACTTTAGTGTGAATAATATGTGTGGGTGTTCCGGTCCATGGATCCTGCTTGAACAAGATCTGATCAAATAGGGCGGTGTTCCAGCAACTCGACCAATGTGCAAATGATGAAAATAATAAGCTTGCCTGCATGGCTTGCTTCTGCGTTGCGAGAAACCGTGTGGGCTGTCTGAATATCCAAATGGCAGATACGCGCACTTGAAGAATTAACCCGATATTGCCAATCCTATTGCCCGCCACAAATGAGGAGCAAGGCGTACCTGCAAATAGGCGTTCTGGAGATCCAACGTGAAACCAATGCAAAATGGTTACAAGGATGCCAGCAACATCTTGCAATAGATTGAAAGGAATGGTTAATGGTGGGTGCAAGACTTGAACTTCTGAAAGTCCAGCATGAGCCGAGTGGAGCCATTCTCCTTGGCTGTCATGGTCCCGTCGGCCGCTGCTGGTTTTCGGAGGCGTTGGTGTCGCCCTGCCCTGCAGCACGGCTACTGGAGGTTAGCCGGCCTCTCCACCTTGGACGGTGGGCGTATCCGGGGCAGACGCTTCTTTGGCCGCGCGTAGGGCCCAGTGCTCGACAGGGATCGATCCTTGGGGCCTGTGGTATGTGAGAGGTGGTGGCGCAGCAAGGCGGCGGTTTGTTGGCTCGCGGGAGAGAGTGGGCCGCAATCGAGTTGCACGAATTCACAGCATGTGCATGCACATATTGCATGCATGAAGCCCGATCTCGGGTCCATTACGATCAGGACATGGCATCCATAGATTTGGCAATCATGGGCAACCAGCCTCAACAGCCCTGCTAATCTGAGCGGCTTCCTCGAGTGGCGGCCGGACCACCTTTCATAGTACTCTCCTCAAATTTCATTATGTCCAGGGCCATTTAATTATTTGCCAGATTCTCTGTATGGACAAGGGACTTAGATTTTGGGACTATCCCATATTCGCGCCTTGGAAGGCACAACCATAGTTTCTCAGGCACAATGGAAGCAGGCTCACGCAGGGTGTGTTGGAATGAGGAATATTTATCTTTGCTTTCGCCTAATGGGTCTGTGTGCAATGTGGCAGTAGGTGATCGACAAATTGTGGTCGTGTAGAGGGCGTCAGTTGTTTCATCGACTACAACTATCACTGATAGAAAGCGGCATGTTTGCGATGCCAACTGTGATGCCATTTCGACACAAAACGATGCCATCACGGTGATTGTGATGGCACAAAAAGTAGCTGTGATGGCATCAATTTGTGTCAAATTGGCATCGCAAGCATGCTGTTTTCTACTAGTGTATCCAGCCCATTTGGCAGCCGCCACGTGCCAGAGAGGCCTGGCCAAGTCATTGGCTCGGATGTCATGGGGCCCTTTCCTGAGAGAAAGGTGGGGAAGAGGCGGTATGGTCTTGTTATTATTAACATGTTGACCAAGTGGGCCAGAGCGTAGGTGACAACGGGCACGGCAGGAGCAGACATTGTGCGGGGACTACCAAGGTGGCGGCAAATGTGACATACAACTTCGATCTTGCGTTCGAACGTGTGCAAGGGCATGCAATCTAAAGATCTGCAGAGATGGCGTGGGTAGGAAGAAGTGGTGCAGGAGCGTTCGCATCCTAATCACCACGCATCCATTGGACTCGTGTAGCGGTCCAACCAAACGTTATTGAACCGCTTGCACAGGATGCGGGCGTCGGCTGGTGTTAGAGTAACTCTGCCATTATTAAAACCCCAGAAAATTTCCTGGAAATGCTCCTTCTGAGCAGGAGCCAACACCAATGAGCGATCAACAGTGCTTGGATGCGCCCACGATTCCCTGACAGGCGTCGAAATTGGGGCTTGGACGTGGCAACGGAGCTGAAGCCAAGGATAACGCTGTACGAGAGAGCATGCCCGTCCGATGTCGACTTCCAGATGCTCAGGGCGCTTGCTGCGTTTCCCTATCATGGATATGACTGTTGTAGCTTCCAAGTTCACCTGCTTGTGACCTACGGACATCTATTCCACAGATATCTGGCACCCAGGTGGTCATGTTTATCGATGGGTCCACCATTAATCCACGGCCCAAAACCGGGTTGTTTCGGAGCTACCTTGAAACCCTTGGCTGGGTGACGTATCTCCAAGATGATATTGCGAATTGAATACCTAGTCAATTGATTCGAAAATTTGGCAGCACAAACCAGACCTAAATTTAAATATTATGATCAAATTTGGTGTACATTTAAGATGATTTGGTGGGTTTCACAGGCTCACGGTTCATAACTGCAACTTAATTTGGAACGGAGAAAGCACCTTTTATTTTTCCTTCAAAATTGGACCAGAGTATCTCCTATGTGTTTAGTCAATGTTTCCAAAATTTTCCGACATAAAATAAAAGACAGGCATGTGGTAGTACTTTAAAGCCGAAAGACTCAGCACCGGAATTCAAACATTCGCAGTCAGTCTCCCACCCCACCAAAACCTGGCCCCCCGGACCCAGGATGGCCCGGCGCACAAGTGATGCCCCCTCCAGTGGTATTCACAGTACTGGAAGGGGGGGTTACCGCGGCGCTCGGAGTCGAGCCTGAAGATCAACGCCCTTTGCAGCGCACGCTCGACAGAAGGGGGGCCTAGATCTGCATACCGACATCGATGTATGCCCGAAATCCCCGCCATCTTCCACGGCAGCAAACCGACATGCCTGGGATCCCCCACTTTCTAGAGCTGCCACGGTGGCTAAAGACTAGCTGCGGGATGTTTGCGTGCAACATAGCCTCTGTATTCAGCACAGATCTCCGACTTAGCGCCCGCCTGATGCAAGCAAAGCCCCTTTCCGAACGGGCATCAACCCCGCCAAACATGACAATGGAGGGCTTGGATGCTCTGCCGGAGACCCCACGTTTTGCTGTCGTGGCGTTCTCACATTTTGAGACGGCGCAGGCAATCACCGTTGCAGGGCGCCCTTGAAAGTGGCGTGAATGGCGCGCGAAGCGTTTCTCACCACAGCCAGTTTCAAGGATGTTCTGGCTGCCACGCAGCGAGGGCGTGATCACATTCTCCCAGATTTTTCGTGGTGGTCTTAACGCCCATGGCGACGTTTCCCATGGCGACATCGCCCATGGCTGCGAGATTTCCTGAAAACGACGTGATTGTGAAGTTCGACGATATCTGGGTGTCCGATCCTGAGCTTCTGTTCTCATCAAGCCATCAAACCATGATGCCGATCAAGGATCGAGCGGTACAGACCTCGGTTTCGTGGCCTTCCCCCTTTGGGAAAAACGGTGTCGACCTGCCACCAAGACGGCAGCAACAGACATCCACTCTGGTCTGTGCGCTATCAGTCGCAAGGGGATTTGGCCAAGGACCCGTTTTGGGGGCTGCTGGGCCAGGCCCTGAGAAGCATCGGCTTTTTGGCCTGAATCACAAGGTTTCAAAAAACCGCCATGTGGCCGTTACTTATCTATTGTCCACAATAATTTGGTAGCACATATCAAATGTGTAGTAGTGCCTTGATCCAATTTTAAAGGAAAAATAACAAGTTCGCGATGCAAATGTAGCCTCTTAAACAAATGTCTTCATTTATTTCCTAAGAGTAATTCCATGTATCTTCCTCTTGCAGAAAGCATGGCCCTCTAAAAAAGGGAAGATGGCCATCTCAGCAGCAATTTGGTGTAGATGGCGCGTGCAGCAGCACAACCATGCCTGCTGTGTTCAACTCCGGTCCTCACTGATGTGCTGCCACTGTGAGACTCAATTTTGAGGAAGGATTATCTACGTGTTACAATATTTTCACACCATCAATGCTAATAACGCTTCTGCGCGGACTGGTGGAACAGTGTCACGACTCGCGAGCATTGCGCCTGGCGTCTCCACAATGATATACGACCTCATCACAAAATGACAAAATAATGTAATGACAAAATAGCACTTTTTGCCAACACATTTGACACGCATTCATCAATGTTCTGCATGCTAAGGACACGAAAATAACCCAAACGCGTAAACTTCGCACACGTTTGAGCACGTGCTATTTGGCCCTTTCTTCCCAGTGCATTTTGTTCACAGGAGGCTCAAGCAATGCCACGATGGGCTCCAATTTCAGAAGGACTCCGCTGGGTTGCGCCAGGATCGAGCGCCAAGGAGACCAGGGGCGGACCTGAGCAAAGGAGCTGGGGGCCGCCGTCCGGAGGGCGCCAGCTATGGCGGTGGCGCGCGCCCGTGCATTGGCCCTGCTGCCGATCGCCCTCTGTGCAATGAATGCCGCCGAAAGTGAGCCGCCCACACTCACCGCACCGCGTGCTTGTTGTTTGCGCCTCAAAACTGATAGTATGCATTCACGGTTTCACGGGTGAAAATGTTTTTTGCGCTTGTACGCACAAACAGGTGTAAACACCCCAATACAGCCGTATTACATACGTAAGACACTATATAACGGCTTACAGAGTCTGGGGAGTGTCAGCCAGACGCGCTGGAGTGGGCAGCAAACGAACCTTTGCTCGACAACGTCGTTGCCCTTGCCGAGGGCGCGGGTGACGCTGTGTTTCACAGCTCGAGGGGGTGAGGACTGATCATTGTGTGTGACTTTCACCATGCGACCTGGTTGCCCTAATGAGCCGCAAAACCAGGCTTGGTTTTTATGCCGTAAAAACTGACTGTATTCACGTTTTTGCACGTAAAAATGCCAGGGGCGAGGTGGACATTGTGTTGTGGGCGCTGGAGATGGCTGAGGACTGACCATTGCACGCAACTTTCATCGTGTAACCTGTGTGTCCCAGGGAGCCGCAAAAACGTAAAAATAGCCGCAAATAGGCTCTTTTGTAAATTTGCGATTTTACGCATAAAAACGTAAAATCAAAAACGTAAACGCAAACGCAAAAACCAAGCCTGCACAAAACCACGTAAATACAGCTTTGAATAGGCCCTGTTGCAAATTTGCGTTTTCTGTGGCGTAAAAGTGTAAACGCAAAAGAAAAACCCAAGCCTTCAGCATTGGGTCTCCGGGCGTGCGGCTCCCCTCATCGGTGCCACCCCTGTGGCCGCCGTCGCACGCAACGATGTGCGGGGTATCGATAATACGATATATCGATGTCGATCCCGCCCCTTTGCCGCATCGGCCCGTCGGTGGCCCGAGTCGCGTGACAGTCCCTCAGCCGCCTCTTGTGCAAGAATCGAACCAAAAAGGTGCCGTGCACCCATAGGAGCACGTACTGACTAGCACTGTCAGAAGACACCATGTTTGCGATGCCAGCTGCGATGCAATTTTGACACAAGTGGGCCGGCTCCCGTACCCCATCCAAGCTCGCGCAGTGGTGGGAGGCGCCAGGTGGCAGCCAAATCAACGACTGCTTTTTGAATGGACTTCCGCCTTTCCACTGCACGCACCAGTGCTCGCTGTTTCCGCTCCAGTACTGCACCTGCACTCCGGCGTGAACAGAAATAGGCACATTATTGTCGCCATGGGAATCCAGCCTATAATCAAAAATATAAAATTTATATGATGTTGGGTGTGGGAGACTACCTTTCAATTAGTCTGCAACGAGCTCTGAAACCTGCATCCTGATTCCTGAATCTTGGGACCCAGCTCGCTTAATCTGATGCCCGCTTTTTGACATTTCAAAACCGGTCCAGCATCGTATTCCTGGCGATACATCTCGCTGCAATCACTGCTGCGAGGGATGCACAACGACGCGATCCGAAACAGTCAGCGTTCCCAATGTGGAGATCGAAAACCAATTAATTTTAAATTATTCGTTGCCACCATCGTCAGATAAACACCAGAGCAAAAGCCCACAATTGTGATCCTCATTCAGCTGCCCCCACCACTGGTTTCTACGGCTACACTGAACATCCAGATTCTCCCACATCGATGCCATTCAATCACCCACATGACGTAAGGAAGTGGAATCTAGTGCTATCTATTGTGGAATGACGTGAGAGCTGCATGTGGAGTTTAGCTTTCAACTTTCCGCTATGTTGAGCCAAAGACACTCCACAACCGCAAAATCTGAGTATTCATCCCCATGCAACCATTCACCACTTATACGCTTCTTCCTGGACGCCACGAAGGCCATGGCTTCAAAAAGGTCAATGCTTACAAAGCCTTTCTCTTCCTGCATTATAAGCGACAGGCCACTTGGCGCCCACACAAGGAACAAATGGACATTGTTTAGAGCCAGCGTGCACTAGATTGCGACTGCTGGTGAACACCTAAGTCGCTTGACAGGTACACGTTGTGGACCCCATTGGACAAAAAACACTGAATGGAGGAATCTAACGGTGAAAGATTGATGTGTGATGGAAGAAGTCCTGTTAATCTACAACTGCTACATTCTGCCCCAGCAACTGCAGGGGCCCAAGGGACTCTATTTTCACTCAAAATGGCTGCTAAATATAAACATGTGGAGAGATTTCTTCCATAATAAAATGCATATTCAACACACCATGATATGCAGCCAAAGTGGCAAATCTACATCTGCTCGTATTCTTCCCCAACTCTCCCCATCCAAAGGCACCATGCTAATCAAAGCTGGTGCTGCATTGCTAATCAGCTGACCCGGTCAAAGAGAACAACTGTAAACTACATTGGCCAGCAACAGAATATCAGTTTGGTTCTACAAACTTGCAGAAAGAATCACGGGAATTTTCGCCCAATTTCTTGCCAATTTGTTCATAAGACCCACAATCAATTTCCATCAACTTTCTTGCCAATTCTTCACTATTTTAACCAATCGCATCACATTTCTTTAGATACTCCCAACACGCTCATACAATGGTAAAGCTCGCCTCCCCAAGGACGACAGCCTTCCCAGAGTACATGCCATGCGTAGCAAACATCCACAGGCCTCCGTTTTCTGTCTTTACTATAGCAGTGCCCACATACCTTATACAAAGGCCGTACTCAATGGACAGCACTCTAACCAAGGCTTTGGAGCCACCAGGGACCGTCACCATTAAGTTGTAAGACGGCGTTTCAGTGACCTGGTGACTTAGTGGGTGCGTCTGCCAGTCGCCAAGACTCCACCGAAGCTTTCTGCTTGCTGATCCATCGATGTAAGGTGTCTGTGCACTGAGGGTGCAAAATGGAAATTCTCTGAGAAGTCTTGCTCATTGCAAATTTTGCAATATGGGTATGGCAGAACAAGCATGACACAGCAGTGCTATTGCATGTCCAATATTGCCTGTAAGATGCAAGGGCAGTGTTTTGTCATGTTATGTGACAAATGCAATCAAAGGATTTGAGGATTTGAGAGGATCGCATGGACACTTGGCCAGTGTCCACAACCCATGGGAGTGAGCACGAGTTCTTTGCTACTTTCTAAAGGTTGCACACAACATAAGTATTTGTTTCTTCTGCCATCTTAACTGGTATTGAGCAGAACTTACAAATTTTTTCCAAGCGTCGTTGACCTGGCAGGGGCTGCAAAGAATGGCATAGTTTGGGCGAATAATTTGGTAGTAGTGTCTTTGAGGCACATCTCATGAGAAGGACATCTAGAGATATGCAATGATTACATGCATGGACCCAGCAGCTCACAATACATGTTGGCTCAGCAGGGTGCAGAAGAGTGAGTAATTTGAGAAGTGAATCAAAATTCAGAAGGTCTCTATTATTGGTTTACATTTCCATCCATATAGAGTGCATTTGCCAGTGCATGCATGCAATATATGTGCTACAAACATGCCTTACAGGCACCTCACATCCCATCGCAGGCATATGGCATAGACATCATGCCCAAACCATATGCCTGCCATCCACAAGAGACATTTGCCCTCGGCACAGCTCTCCCACAAAAGGGATTCCAGGCTCACACCTTATGGTTTCAATTTCCGTGCCGAAGTAGCGCATCACTGTCGTCCAGTTGCTCTCCAGCTCCAGCCTCGCCAACCCACTGAACTCCACGCTTTCAGTACTACCCGTTGGATTTCCACACAACGCACTTGCCACAATGTGTGTCATTGTTGCAGTTGGCAGCACTCCCTCAATTCCCGGGTATCCATCCACGCCCACTGACACGCCCCTCACACGTTTTAGAAACTGGAAGCCTATTGACACGACGAATTCGCTCCCACCTCCCCTCACTCCCACCACCAATCCGGAACCAATGTCCAGGTCCTTGAGGATCGTCATGCTGCCGCACGCAGCATTGGAAATTCCTGCGTCAAAGCTGCGCCCCGAATCTGTGGTGAACTGGATTCTGCCCAGCGCCTGTGCCTGGCCGTCCATGCCATTGTCCCACAGGATCATATTCTCAATCTTCTCGCCTGGTTCAAAAACAAAGGTGCTTGGCTGTGCAGGACTCCTCACGCCATTGGCACTTGTCATGCTAACTGTCTGGTTGGCTCCTGCATCTGCAACAAATTTGGCAATGTGATCTGCTGTTGCACCATCCACAGGCGCCATCGCCATGCTGCCCACCCCACTGAGCAGTGCGTGTGATTGGTGTAAAGGCAATCGAGATGGCCATGTTATTGGTATTCGTAAGCCATCTGTCGAATTCGCCCTTAGATCTGTGGTAGTTGTCTGAGATCCAGCTGCCAACGCGGCATTCATTTGTTCATCCGATTGGTGGCCATCCATTGGCTCCTCCAGCTCCTCCTCAAAAATAGAACCCAGCCCAGCATATGCACCAGAAGTCGATGGGGCAATGGAATCGTAAACAGACCAAGAGCCAGCACCAGGGCTGGAAATCGCAGAAGGCAGTGGGGCTGGGGCGGGAGCAGGAGCAGGAGTTGGGGCGATGCATGGCGGCGACGGGGCTGGCGCCGATGCTCCAAATGTCCCTGAAAATCCCGAACTGAATGTAACGTTGACTTGAAGGATGGCGTTGGGGCCCACACGGACAGATATAGCTTCCAGCACGCCACCGTTCATGTGGTCTTCGACGAGCTGTGCCTCCCCAGGGCCCCCCACCATCTGGATGCGCGTGGCAAATTCGGGCCAGTCTTTGACGTCCCACTGGGCATTTCTAGCACCTTGTGCGGCTCCATGGAAATGCGGATACGCTGTTCCCTGGAAAGTGGATCCTGTGGATACGGCAACGGCGAGATAGATAATGAGCGTTGCCTTTCCAATGGTGCAGAGTGTCACCATCCTTGCCCAGATTCGATACCCGTTCCTACACAACAATGTGAGAATTCTTTCATTGAAGCGAAATACCTGAGCCCACTTTTGTAATGCGGCACTCGATTGACTGCACCTGCTTGTACTATGAAGTTTATCATCTTCTCAATTTATTGAAAGCGCCCATTGATGAGTTTGCGTAGCTTGCTGCATGCGACTCAGACTACACAGTTGGATGGATGCCACCGTTCACTAATAGAGAAGCTGCCCATTGATGCAGCTCTTGTCTGTCATTGAGCAGAATCCATATTTTGAAAACTTCCCTTTAGCAGTTTCAGCCGAGCTCAATCGGAATGCATCACGCACTGCAATCCCTATTTTGGGCTTCATTTCATAACAGCTGCACTGTGTCGGGCTGCTCACATCTCCAGAGACATTTCCTTATTTTTCTGACCCACAGCCTGCCACAGGACACGGCGCAGTGGATATTAACTGCGCCTAATTCCCAAAATGCTCTTACTAATGCTTGTTTATTATACCTGTGCAAGGTGGGTGAGAGGAGTGGCACCATCAATCCATCAGGGACATCGTGCACAAGTACCAGGAGTAAGCAGTCAGAACCACATTTGGGCTGACAAAGGCATGTCAGCTGTTGGCTGGGTGAATACCAAGACACAGCAGCCGCATAGCCCAGAGCCGCTGATTCCTGATTTTCCAGGAGATAATGTCTGCATACTGTTAAGTTCAACAGAGTCAACAATGCATAATTCCCTCCATTTGCTGACACCCAGACCTAGCTTTTTTCCTTAGCTAAGTTTTCCTAACTACAGTGCACACACACTAGTGAAGACAGCACCCACTGTCTTTCAATTACCCAATTGAAAACATCACGTAATTGGCCCCCCTTTGCGACTCCATCACAAATACGGGCTTGGCCTGTACCAAGCCAATACGAACATTCAACCACCCGTCCAGCGTTTTGCTGAGTAACCCACGTTTTCTGTACTTCGATCCCCAAACCCAAAGCACAAAGAGCACCGGGTCGTCTGGTAACAGGTACATGGGGGAGCACATTCTCGCCTATTTCACCTTGCGCATGTGTGCCCTGTACGTTCAACCCTCTTGCATCGTAACATAACGTTTGGCCTTTTTGCGGAGCAATAGTAAAGTTGCAACGGGCCAAAAAATGCGGAGCAGCCCCAGCCGCAATGCGAGGGTCTCTGGACTGCTCGCGGTGTCCAGTGGCTTCGGATGCAAGAGTCGTTGTGGCGGAAAACCGACATTTGAGGTCTTGCGAACAGGGCGGAGTCGCTATTCCGACCATGCCCATGATGGCACATAAAATTAACGGTCTGCCGAACAATGCAGAGCGATATCATAACGCCAAATGCCAAAATGCTAGACGGTTGAATGTACTTTGGAATATTGAACCCTTCCGCATCAGAAAATTTCACCGTTATGCCCTTTGCTCCGCATTTATTTTTTCAGAGCGTTATTTCTAGTTTTTTTACGCTGCTCCGCACAGAAAGGCCAAGATTTGCGTTACTATTTATATTTTTTCTCCACCAAAAAGGACCAAGCGTCTCGTTACTGTGCGGAATGGTTTAATATTTTGCGGTACTACAATAGGGGGTGTGCGGTGTAGAGGGGGCGGCGGCCTTCAGGCCAACAAGCCCTTGGGCTGTGACCGACACTGGCGACTGCACAGAGGAGGGAGAGCGTGGCAAATGGGGAGGCGAGCAACTGGGCTTCAATGAAACTTCTAGAAGCTTCGAAACTCCAAATAATGGCTGACGCTCGCGCGTCCTCGACATGCAGAGATCGGAAGGCGGGCAGCGCAGTGTGCGTCGTGGGAGGCCTCTCGCTGAAAGTGCCATTTTGGCGACGCCCAGAGATGCCATCCAACACCTGTTGTTGCCTTCGGATGCCGTCGCAGTGGCTGTGAGTATGCCGCTTGGCGTCAAAATGGCGTCGCTGTGGGCATCGCCAAAACGGCGCATTCTTTCAATGCGTCACTGGTGACGCGGGCCCGCGAAGGAGCCGGGGATCGGACGGGCAGGCGCCGAGGAAAAAAACCCAAAAAGGAAAAAAAGCATGTCCCGGCAGCAGGGGAAGATCGCGTGAGCAGGCTGCCCCCGGGAAAACCGTTTGCCCGCAACAGCCCCACTGGCGGTGTGCGGGTGCAAAAGGGCAGGGAATGGCGGCGCCCACAGACCCAGGCAAGGGGGCTGCCGCAAGCTTGGGTTCAGTGACGATTCGCATGCATCAAAAGTCGGCGCCACGGCAGAGGGCTCGCAAACGCCGCCAGAGCGAGGCTGGGGCTGCGGATGGCTGCGGATGGCAGGACATCGGTTGGTTGGCGATCCGCATCTTTGAGGCTGTCGACAATCGCGGGAGAGCGCCGGGGGGGGGGGGGGGGGCCTCTGTGGCAGCTGCAAGTGATTCAAGGGCTGAGGATGGAGGGCGGGCCAACGGGTCGGCGAGCAGCTGGCCTTCGCCGAAACTCCGAGACCCTTGAAGCTCTGAGTCGCGGGCGAGGCTCGCAGGTCCACGGCGTGTGGAGATCGTACGATCGACGAGAGCTGGGGCGATGGGCCGCAACGGGGCCATCTCAGATGCCTGGGCGCCAATGCCCCTTTTTTAGGCCCAGGTACCAATCGATCGAGCCGATCGGCAAATCGGCGGCGGCGGATGTTCGTCGCAGGGGGGAGGGGGGAGGCGGGGCCGCGTGTGGATCCCGTCCAAGGCCCGGGACGAGAGGCCCGGAGACCCTGGTGCAATCTCGAAAGTGCTGGAAAATAACCCGAACAAAAACAAGCGGTCCCTTTGGGTACAACCCCCAGATGGCGAAGAGGCAATCGCCTATAGGGATGCTAAAAGTCCTGCCCGGGTGCGCAGAACCGCCCTTAAAAAGCGGCCGGCAGCCGGTGATCGGATCGCGGCAAGTCGAATGGCAAGTAATTCTGATTCGGAAGCCAATTGCGTCAGAGGATGTCGAGGCTGCTGGGGATGCGGCCGTGGCCCGGAGCGGGTGGCTCATCATCGCCCCCCAAGCCCCACCCGAACCTCCTTCGTCCAAGTCCGCCTGACTTGGACGCCAGCGGCCGCCATTTCTGGATGCCCCCAGGCGCCAATCGATCGAACATGCCCTCCGCAGGCCGCGCGCCAAACCAAACCACGAAAACGCCGACCGTCAATGATAAACGCTCAACGATCGACCAGCCACATCCATGGTTTCGAATCTCCGGCGAGCTCCGGGCGGCTCGGGGTCCGGCAGCCAACCCGGAACTCTCCCCGCGACAAAATTCTGACAAGGTTTCGACGTGCGCGCGGCAGAGGCGAAAGGGAGGATCGCTGAACGGGGGATCGCTCAACGGGGACGCACGGACAAAGATGCTCACCTGGGCAAGGAGACGTGGACACGCTTCAACGGGCGTCCGGCGCCACTACCAGTTTCAGTCGCTGCTGTCGGCGCGTCTCCGCGCGGAGGTGGCCGCTCTGAGGTGCCGGGGATGGCAAAGAAGTTGCAGGGGTTGGACAGTGGGGACTGAACAAGAGCGCGCTCAGGTGCATGGTACTTTACGTACAGCGCGCTGACCGCGCCTTTCAAGCGTCCATGCTTACTAACGCGTGCTGTGGGCTCTCGGTGCCGCGGCTTGCGCGAGGCGCCGGGGGGGGAGTCACGAGCTATTAGTCATGCCTGAATACGGTTGGTGCTTGCGCCGAGGGCCTGAATATGCTTGCGGGTGAGGGGCGGGCGCGAGTGACTCGGCCTTGGGCGCGACCCGCTCTTCGTGGAGGGATGGAATTAGTCACAGCCGCGGGGGGGCAGCGCGCGGCAGGACACGCGAACCCAACTTTTGCATGGAACACGCCGGGGGGGGATGGAAGTGATTGAGTATTATTAACAACTGGACGCTCACAGAAGTGCTGAGGCACTAGGAATTGAATTAAGGACGTTGATGAACGGACTGGATGCAAGGGGCAGAACTCCTGTTGTCCCTTTGCTCCGCTGTGGGCCGTTGCCATGTACCCGAGCCTACGGGCTCCGGTCGGGGATCGCCACCCCTCGATCCTGCCTGCCTTCGTCAGTGGTCTGGAGTTGAAGGTGCGCAAGTTGCTGAAGAGAGCTAGCCCACATTGCAGTTAATGATGTCGGCAGAAGAGGCCGCGGCATTGACACCTGAGAATTCCCAGCGGCTGCGTCATTGGAAAAGTGCAGCACTGGGTGAGGCATGGCCTGGAAAGTGCGCAACCGGGATATGACCAGGAACGTGTGACCAGGGACAATTCCATGGCTGGAATTGTGACTGGCGGATATCCAGAAAGACCGTCAGGACGTGGAGCTGCTCCCCAGGATGCGTCCTCGCCTTGCCGTGGCCGTGTCTTGGAACCCACGACGTGGATAGGCACATCCCGTTTGCAATGGAAGTATCGACGTTCAGCAACCAAGGAGATGTATGCGGCAATGCTCTTGTGTTTCCAGCGCAGCCATTGCAGCAAGCAAGCTGAGGAGAAAGCTGCAGATAGCAAAAACCCACAGGGGGCAAAAGCGACATAAAATTACGAAAACTGGAGGGATCTGTGCGTTGACACCCTTCAAAAGACACTGCCGCAAAAGAACGGGAAATGGCACAGAGGAATGGAAAAGCAATTGACTGAGCAGAAGGAATGGTCAAGACACACTGATCAGACTTGGAGCGAGTCGCCAGACTGGCCGCCATTCGCACATCCACAGAATGCCAGAGCAAGCCTGAATGGTCCCGCGACCGCGCTTGTTCACGTCCTTGGATGGGTGTCCCTGGATTGGTACAGTGAGCTGGCAAATGACTCATGGGAACCCTTCGCAAAGTGGATTCCAGCATTTGCATTGCCAGCTGTGGTGCAATGCAGCAGCCCCCCCGAACCTCTTCCGCAATCTTGTTATCCACCGTCGCCTGCAAGGTGCATGCGGTCTTCTGCGTTCCAGGGCTCAAAATGAGCAGTTGGGCGACCCTGCCCATTGCCCTTCTTCGCTGCGCAGCTGTGAGCGCACTGGCGGTAATCAACAGTGCTGCACGCTCAAAATGCGCCAGTGCCTTTACCTCCTTGAGTACGCATAGCTGCACAGGTGCTGAACAAACTCGAGCTGATATTCCTAAAACATGCAGCTCATAACAATGCAATTCAAGTCACGGGCCGCACACTGCACTCGTCAAGATATTGCAAAGAAGAATCTGTCTGTAGACCCCACCCCATTCCCGCCAGGTAGCATTCGAGATAATGTGTGCAATCCATGCATACACTGATCTTGGAGTAGCGTGCCGGTATCTGTGGCCTGCTGCCCACTCCTTGAGCACAATGCTGACATACTGGGACATGTGTGCAACATTTTCACAGAGCAGAACATAGCCAGAAGACTGGGGTGCCGGATATAAAGCTGGGGTATACATGCACATATACAATTCACACGCTAATGTATGCATTCACATGTACACCTCTATGTGCATGAACTTCTACATATAAGCAATTTATGGGCATCGAGCACAGGGCAAAGACCACACTCTTCAGTGCTGGGGTGCCCATTGTCTAACATGTTATTGTTCCCAACAAATAGTTGCTCCAAAGCCTGTAGGAAATCAGTACTGGAAGAACATCTGACTACATCCCCGCATCAACACAGTGTTGAAGATCGCGATGCCATAAATGTGGACACTTACCTCAGCAAGACAATGTGCGTCGTCCAAGCAAGCTGTCCTTTTCATGCAAGCTGCTGGTTGCCATGCCAGCTGCATTGGCAGGTCCCTGTGTCACCTGCACCGTGCGGAACGACAGGCTTGAGAATCTCGCCCAGGAGCTGCTGCACAATCCAAGGCATGCTCTTGGCCCTCATTCAA
Source organism: Ostreobium quekettii (assembly GCA_905146915.1). Taxonomy (NCBI): domain Eukaryota; kingdom Viridiplantae; phylum Chlorophyta; class Ulvophyceae; order Bryopsidales; family Ostreobiaceae; genus Ostreobium; species Ostreobium quekettii. Next base: position 76,741 of record CAJHUC010000442.1, on the reverse strand, counting down.
CACTCACCTGCCCCCGAGCTTCGCGGACGGAATCCACATTGCGGAGGCCATCCAACCACACAACCTGTGTCAAATCAGCATAGAAGGTCAACCAGTGTTCATCAGCGCATACGCCACAGGGGATAGCATGGGAGGAGGGGGGGGACTATTAGGCAGCACCCATAGCACTATTGAAAACAGCCTGCATTGTGGCCAGGTGTGTGGGGATAAGCGACATGGAACAAAGCTGCCCATGCAGCCTCCCACTTGCTGCTGCGTAGGCCACTGCCCAGTGGGTGGAGAGCAGCATATATGTCGCAGGGGACCGCAAGGACTGTCATGCCCCTGATCTGCTGCACTCAAAGTACTCGCCTTGGAATGGGGTGTCAGCCTTCAAGACACATTTCCCATCCAAACTGTTGGCCACTGGTCTTGGGACACACACGTACACACATGTAGGGAGCATCTGCATAGTGTGGAACAGAGTTTCTCTAATTTTGCTTGGGTACCAAGAGAGGGGGGTGGAAGGGGAAGGGGCACCACTGCATGGCATGTCTCCTGCCCTCTTCCAATAAGTTCGCGCCCCATTAAAAGAGTCGACATCGGAGAGGGCAGCGTTTGACTGACAAGCCGGCAATCAACGATGATACGTATTTCCAACAGATCATCACACCGGCTCTTAACAATCAGTCATAATCGCAACAAGAGTTGCATGCGCACAGCTGCACTCACAACTGCTGAATGAATCGTAGCTGTAGTTGCAACGAATGCTTGCACAGACAAGTGGGTATCTGTGAGGCAGTGCGCAGCAGCAGCGCAGCGACACAGAGCCCCGCAACAGAAGCGAAACCAACAACAACAGTTCAGTGCTGCCGGGATGCGCTTCAAGGCATGTGCAGCTTGCGACAGGCCACAATGGCAATCAGCATCGCCAATCGCAAAGACCAGCGTTGGGCTGAAAGATCGTGCAAAGGGACAACACAACGACACCAAGCTTCACATAAGAATGCGAAAACAACGGCTAGGACTCGGCCCATCCAAGGCACTCTTTGACCATGTGAAGCGCACATCACTTTCACCAGGATGCCGCAGGCCTCTCTCTCGATGCAGACACCTACTCAAATCCAAACTCCCCTCCCCACCAGGTCCCCCATAGTTCGGACTGGACAACGCAAATTACAAACCTACAAGAACCTGCACTGGCGGCACTTCACTCCATCTCACACTTTCGCCCTCTGTCGCCTCACTGATTACCACTTCCCAAATCCCCGACAAACCCAATCGAGCCACAAACCCACGCATCCTCAAAGAATGTGATTGGCATCATCGTGGTGACATCGGCAAGTCCAATTCAGGGTCCCCGGGTCACCCCAAGCAAATTCAGTCAAAGCGTATTCGCCCTCCTCCCGCGACCCTAGCCCTTTCTATTGTACACCTCGTGGTCTATTCTTGTACAATGGCCCTCCCCATTGTACCGCCACTCCACCCTCTGGAAACGCGTTTTGGACACGCGCTTGCCCGCCTGAAACACTAGCTGCGTGGGCCTGGGGGCCCTGCTCCCCAACGGCTCGATAGTTCGTGGACCCCAGAAGTACGCCTCGCCCGCAGTCAGCACCAGCGCCATGGAATTGTCTTCCGTGTCCGGCGGCCTCCATTCAGCTTCGCCCTCGCTTGACCACATCGTGTTACCCTCGATCTCCAGAGTGGACCTGCAGTGGGATAACAAAATAGCACAAGTACAATAAAGTGAGATAAAGATAAATCAAACACACTAATAAAATGAATAACAACTCAACGATAAATTACTTTATGACAACCCAACTCATAGGGTTTCAGCAATGCCAATGGTACAGTAAAAACGTGTGTGACTTTTCGCTTTTGATGGATGGAATCTGTGAGGATGCAGAGCAGATGCAAGAAAATAACTCTCACATCATTGCAAATAAACTGCAGAAGGGGTGACTTCTTTTACTATTGTAATATTGTTGTTGCTACCATTCTTATAGTCACAATCATCCATGTCATAATAATTCATTGCTACAATTCACCTATAGTCATTACTATTTTTTGTCATCACTATATATCCAACTTCACTAAGTTGGATTGCAGCCATAAAGAAACCCCTAACGTGGCCTTTGCGCCTTGCAGGTGATGACCAGCACAGAGACATCCAATCGCTGCCTATTCAATATTCAAGATTGCGATTCTGCACACAGCCCCCTTGCACAACACACAAAAAGCAGCGGAAAACGCCATTCCTGTGGATTGATACCCCTTCAACGGAGCCAGCTGTTGCGGCTTTCAACACTGTAAATGACTGTGCAACTGTGAATGTAACTGACTGTAAAGTACTATGCATCATTAAAGTACTATGCGTCATTAAAGTACTATGCATTACTATGCATTATAACACGCAGTAGCATCTGATGCAAGACTCCGACATCAGAGAAAAAGCAGAGGCCTCTGATGGCCGGGGAGGGGTCTGTATCCAGCTTCAGAATGCGCACATGTATCAAGAACTCGTGGGTAAGCACAATTAGTGTTTGCGAGTTGTGCCAAATAGCTGCCTGAAAGCTGCAAAGGCATGCCTGTGACATGTTGTGGAATGCCATGAACAAGCCTCTACCTGGAACCTCGCCATTCTCCCTCCCCCAGCCATTTTGTCGGGTCACCAGGCAGCTGTTCAGCCCTCCACCTACAGTTCACCATTCACATCAGCTTGAGTCAGCGCTGTTTGAGTTTACGTGACAATCACCCTCGATTGAGTTGCACTTAACCAGGGAAATGCCATCGACTACAGCTGCAGAAAGACACGGCATAGCCCTTGCACTCAGCAGGTGACGGTGCATGCTGAAAGATCCAATCCAGGTTGTTCACTGTCCAGTACAGCAATTCCAAAAAAACACACACCACATACATAGAGTGGGAAGGGCAGACTCCTGTGCACCTTTCACACTTTGGAATGGAGTCCAACTGCACATTACTAGCATGCTCAGAACTGTCCCCCCACTGTGCAATGTGCTTCATACCAGCCAAGTTTGAGTTGGCTAATGCCTGGGTACAAGTTGCATGAAACATGACACGCAGTGGGAATGCAACATGCCTCAATAAGTCAGATGATCACACGTGTAGGTTGGCTAGCAGTCCACAAGGACCTGACAATGCTGGTTAAAAAACCTGTGACATGGGAAACGAAATTTTCTTCCGGACAGCAAGAATGAGATTGTCATCCTTTCTGTACCAAGAAAATGTTGATCAAGCATTCACCAGGGCAGCACAGGCTAGTGACAGAGCATACGGTCCAACGTAGGAAAGATCATTTGGGGCTCGTTTCTGCTCAAGAAAATTGAAATGTCTGACTGTGGTATAAACAGCACACAATAATGAACAACACTTGGAACACAAACACTGAGGCAAGGGCAAGAACAATTTGTCTTGTTTCAAGCCAACGATGACCAGAGGGAATTCTGCAAGGGGCTGAACAGTCCAGACAGCTGGAAACAAACGGGCTGATGGCTGGAACTTTCGGCTCTGGCCATTCTCTGCCAAGAGGTGCGCTCCGTGATTTCCAAAACTCATGGGCTACAGGTGAGAGCTGCTCAGTTGCTGCATGCCGCATGCACTGTCGAGTTCTTCTTAAACAAGTTTTCAACAACAAACTGTTCCTTCAACAATTCTTAAACAAGAAACAGTTTTTCACGAACAAGTCTTAAACAAGAAACAGTTCTTCACAAATAAACACATCAGCTCAGCAACAGCCCCAGTGTTCCATGTTCAATACCATTCACCCCCAGCAGCAAGGGGCCATTTTGTGCACTTGTTCGTGACCTTCACTGCCCCTTTTCAGTGAAATGCAACAATCTGCACATGGAACAGTTGTGCAACAATCTGCCCCTCCCTCTCGAGTGCAGCAATTGACAATACCAACTGCAGGACCGATGGCACACAAGCCTCATTTCCACACATGGATTTCAACCTTCATGATCATGCCATGACTGAACACGAGTGGGACATTGCTGCACCAATCATCGCCCTCAGACACAAGACCGTCTCACACCTCGTCCATAAATGTACCAAACCCAATTACCCATCGCAGGCCTCTGGCCGCGTCGGAAACCGCACCTGGCAATCCAGACGCCCCAGGCAGCGGCCCCCCCCCCTTGCACCCCCCACACGCACACGCACTCCCAAGCGGCCTAACCAAAGCACCTCACGTCAAAAATCGGGCATCAAAATCAGACACCGAAATCAAAACATCAAAATCGAAGTCTAAGTCAACATCGCCATCAGTCAGGTCCAAAGGTCCCACCTGTATCTCAGCGTGTCGAAGTCCACCTCGCCCTGAATAACCTCCAGCAATGCGGGCTTCTCCTGTATCTCCCCGCAGCTGCTCAGAGCGTAGCTCTCCCCCTTGCGGCCCCCCTCCCCCGTCACGAATTTCGCGTACATGAACGTGACGCCCAGCACCCCCCCCTCCACGGAAAAGTCCACTTCCCCAAAATAGCCGTCCGGAAGCGCCTTGCCCCCCACGCCCGGCAAATCCATGCCCGCAAAGAGCGACAAATTGAGGCCCAGATCCGGAAATGTGCGCCTCATCACGTAGCGGTGCCTGCAGGAGGTCCCTGCCGCCTCCGCGACGATCCCCACGCCATCCGCGCACTCCCGCCTCTCCATGAAGGCCTCGATGAACTCAACATCCTCCCCTCCCATCTCCTTCTCGCTCACGGACGTCTGCGTGACCACGTCACCCTCCGGGGTGTGAGAAAAGCCCCTCACCGCGCGAAAATTGTTACACGTGTCCTTCTCCACCACCAGGACGTCCCCCTCCTGGATCGTCACCACGTAACGGTTGCCGAAGCCCACGGCGCAGGCGTCGGCCTCCGTGATGGCCAGGAATTCATCCCATGCCAAATCGGCGGTGAACTCCACCCGGTCGGGCATGCGGCGCCTATTGAGCCCCCGGGCTCCAGGGGTTGTGCGCCGCTCGGGGGGGCCTTGAGGGGGGGGCCTTGGGGGGGCGGCCTTGAGGGGGGGGGGCTGGGGGGCCGCTCGAGTGTCGAGAGAGGCCGTGCGCGATTCGCGGCCGGGCATGCGCCCCCGCGACGCGTAATATTTGCGGAGTCGAGTGGATCTTGGGATTTTTTTTTAAACCAGTCCAGAAGTCGGGCCCTCGTCCCCGACGTTCTGCACTTTTTCGTTCCTATGCTATCCATTCAAAGCCACTGACTCGCTGGCCAGGCTGGGCTGCGCTGTTGCGGTGTTCATGTTTTCCATTCCCTGTCGATTTGCTCGTCACGTTCTTTGCTGTGTCCTCTGCCACTGTCGCTGCGCTGAGGGCTGCACAGCACCGCCGCGTGAGTTTGCTCCCGCTATGCTGCACGGGGAGACCTTGTCGGGGGCTGCAACTTCGACCATTGAGTTTTGGGATGCGAACCATCGCCGTTGCGGCCATCGGCCTTGGACGCCGCAATGATGCGGCATCGCATCGGAAGACGGGCGTCCAGCGTAAGCGGGCACCGAGCACCGCAGCCACGACAGCGGTAGCCGCGCCCCTCCCGTCGGCCGCCCTCGAGCGTACCTCAAAAATTCCACGGAGCCGCCCGCCATCCTACCGCTTTCAGCGATTGAATTCTCCACCATCGCCAGCATGCATCGCAGGATTGTTGGCTTTGCCTTTCCCAAGGAATCGCCCCTTGGATGGGGCACTTGCTGCACCCTTCCCGATTGCGACAATCCCTCCCAACTTCGACCGTTGAGTTTTGGGACCCGAGTCATCGCCACTGCGGCCATCGGCGCTGGCGATGGCCGTCAACGCCAGCGCGACGACGGGGATTCGTGTCCCACTATCGTAACGGGCGCGCGGCTCCACACCTCGAGAGAAGGCGCTGGGTTCGGCGTGGCCTCTACCGGGATCGCCCACCACCATCGCCGTCGCTTGCCATCGCCACGGGCGTGATTCGCAAGCCATCGCCGCAGCCGCATTGCCCTCAAGCGACCCAAAAGCGCATTCGACACTCACGACCCGTGATTGACGCACACCGCGCGCTGTGATCGCGATGGCGAAGGTCCATGCCCCAACCCGAGCTTGCGCTGAAGCACGCAGCCCAACCCGAGTGGGAGCTGCACACCCGCTCTCCGCTTTCCAAAACTTACTCCAGGGCCCGGGGGCCCCGAACGCTTGGACTTGAAGGGCGCGCTGATTGCATCCGGTGCCGCGGTCGCTGCGCCGAAGCCTGCCACAGCAGAGCGCTGGAAGGCTCTGGAGTACCTCCGCGGCTCGACTGGAGCCCTCGCGGGAACGGCAACACCGAGCCGCGCGTTTGGGCGCGGGCCATCGCCGTTGTGACGATCGGCTCCGGCGATGGTCTCCATTGCCGCCGCGACGACGAGGAATCACGTCGGGAACGCGCGCCTCGAGCGCAAGCGCGCACGGCGCGCTGCAGCCACGGCACTGATAGCCGCGCGCCTCCCGTCGGCCGCCCTCGAGCGCAGCCACCGGCGCCACCCAGGAACGCACATGCCCACAGCATCCGACTTGGAGAGCCCCATCACTCACGTACCCCCTGTCGCAGGGGTCGATTCTTACACAAGAACGCTGAGTCAGCCTTTAAAAAATCCATTTCCGGGGCGCTCTTAGCCGCGTTCCCAGCTTATAATATAAGACCGTCGAGGCCTAAAAAGACAAAAACGACAATAATTCTGTGACTGTCTTGCCTGGAACGGGCACTGCCTGCCTGCGGCTGCATCTGCTCGCGCCGGCCCTGGTCCAGCACAATTCCCAGCCTATTGCCTTCCATTTTTTGAGACCTAACTTCTGCCCCACCCGCCATCAAGACGAACCTCGAACGGGTTCACAGCACTCGACGCAAAAGCGAACGCAGCGGCAGCCATTCAATCGCCCTGTCCTTTTGCTGAAGATCCCAGTCCTTGCAGCAGGCGATGGTCCCCAAGGCCCTGGAACAAAGCACTGGAAAAGCCCTGGGGAAAAACCCCAGGAAGTCGGCGAAAAGACAGACTCAGTACATTGTGATATATTCTCCCGGCACTCCCCCACTACCCTGCACACACCACAGAAATTTTTGTTTAGGAACAGCCTCACACAGCATAGAAATTCCTGTTTTGTTATATTACATATTAATAACATTAATATGCATAATAACATTAATATGCATAATACATTATGAAGTATATGTATTAAAACAAGCGAAAGCCTTTTGGACGACGGTCCCACCCCACCCACCCAGCCCAGGCGATGCCGCCCGCACAGCGCCCTTCCCGCGGCAGGCCATCAGTTCCCGCTCCCCCCACCCCCGCGGGATCACGCAACCTGAATTTTTGTCCGATACAATCGGCAGCAAGGATTTGCCATTTTCACCAGATGGTACGACCGGCGGAACGGAACGGGGATAGTTCCTGATCGGCTCTTGCGCGCCACCGATCGAGCCAGGGGGCAAAATGGGGTCTGAGAGCGACGGCGAGGATTACATCTTTCTGGGCACGCCGATTGAAGATGAGGAGGGGCCGTCCAGGCGGTACAGGAAGCAAGCGCAGGACCCGAGGGCCACGCGGGGGCTACCGGTGTGGGAGCAGGAGGTCACGGACGCGGAGGGCAGGCGGCGGTTCCACGGCGCATTCACGGGGGGCTTCAGCGCGGGGTACTACAACACCGTGGGGAGCAAGGTGAGAGATGTGTTGGGTGCCGCAAAGAGAACAAGTCATCCACAAGGAGGCGGGGCGGGGTTGGGGGAGCGATCTTACAAAAGGTAGAGGGGATAGAGGGAAGGGGGGGTCATGGAGAGGGCACCTGCTCCTGAGCAAGGTGGGGAGCAAGGGGATGTTTGTCACAAAGAGAGAACGAAATAGGTCATGCAAAGAGAGCCCCGTCCAAAGCAAGGTTAGGAGCGGGGTGAGATTTGTTGCATGCCAAAAAGAAAGCATGTCATCCACAAGGAGCAAGGTGGGCAGGTTTGGAGGGGGCGGGGGAGATTTGTTGCAAAGAGAAGAGGGGAAGGAGAAACGGGTCATGGAAAGGGGACCCCCCCCCTCTTTTCGACTCTGAAGAGGAGATGTGGGGTCTCCTGTGCAAGAAGACAAGCGCACAACATGAGCACCACGAAGAGCATGATGATATGGGCAGTGGAGAAGGCGGGGGGTGGGTCAAAGTCCCTAGTAGTTTTGGTTGTGTTGGGCCATGTCCCTAGCAGCCAGAACACATGCACCGTTGTAATCCAGTTTGGGGCCATTCACAGGAAGTGTGATGTGCTTTAAAGCTAGGTTTTGGTGCTTGGCATGAGCTTGTTTCTGTCTCTCGGGGCACTCTTTGCATATCCATTTTGGGTGCCTTTGACGTGGGCTGGGAGCAGTGGGGGGAAGGTTGGATGTAAACCCACATGTTTGCGTATGTGTGTGGACCCAATTAGCAGTATGTTGGTTTTCATGGTGTCTTTCTGGGGAACACAGCGTGGTGCATCACACTGTGCAGAGCATTGTGGGTGCGTTTCCAAGGCCATCAGCTGTGGGAAAGCAATGCTGATGTTCGATCATAGCCTTCCATGAGCAGCAGCTCTTGCTGCACGGCACCTTGATGGGGGGTACAGCATGGGCTGCCACAGCACAATCAGCACAGCCAGGTGACTGTGCTGCGGTGCCGAAAAGTGTCTTTGGAACCTTTAGAAACGGCCCAGTCACACAGGTCAAGCGATGGCTCAGGCTGGGGCTCCAATTTCACCGAGCGATCAATTGGGCATCTTGGGGGGCGATTTTCGGTGCTGCTGTCTGTCACCTGTTTCAAAAGCACATGACAAAGCAAGGCCCTTGTGGCTCATGGAAGATTGGAAGATGGTTGGATGCTGTGATGTGTGGCTGCCCTTGGAAAAGCTCGTGTGCGTGTGTGGTGAACACCATGCACACCACTGCGTGAAGCCCATTGGGCAATGGGGCCATTTGGGCGGTGAGGGAGGTTCCTAGCAGCCTGAGCAGCTCAGTTGAACATAGGTGGATGAGCCAGGCCCGCTGTGTAGGAATCAGATTCCGCTTTTTTCATTTTCTTTTTCCTTTGTTCATTTTCTTTCTTCTTTTTTCCACTTTTTTATTTCTCTCGGTAGAGAAAAACTGGTTCATCAGTTAACAGAGGGCAGCCATGCTTCTGTCTAAACGATGACGACAGACAGGGAGAGTGAAACATGCAGGCAGTCCAATGGCCCAGGCCCACAGGAAAGGTGCATTTGCTTCTCCTGCTGTGTTGTGTGAAACAGGAGCTCTCCACTGTGCATTCCTTTTTTGCACACGTGAAGGCTTCTGCATCGTTGCCCATTGTATGGTGCAGAATCTCGGATGCAGCTGTTCAGGAGTGGTTGTGGAATCCCAGTCAGTGTTTCTTCAGTGTCACAGGATTGCAATTCACACGGGCTGTCCCACAGGCTGTGCATGCTTGCGTGCTGATTCTTGCTGGTTCCTTTGCATCGCATCGCCTTCACATTTTGGAACAGTGCCTCTGTGCTCAGCAGGCAGTGATGGCGTCGGTGCCCATAAATTACACCACTATTGTAGTCTCACGCAATAATGGTTCTTTTGAATATTGTTATTGTCGTCGTAGTTAGTGCTGTTGTGACTGCTATGTACAAATGTTATCTACATTTGCCACACAGAGCAAACAGTGCCCTTGGTGACAATGCTGCATTAGAAGCTCATGTTGGGGAGGATGGGCAGGCAGATGATGATCTATTGTCATTTCTTTTTCAACTGAATGATGACCTTGACGCTGCTGGCTTTGTGCCAGGAAGGCTTTGCCCCCACGTCGTTCAGGACATCTCGCAGCAACAGAGCGGGACCCAGGGCCCAGAAAGTCGAAGATTTTTTGGATGAGGATGAGAAGGAGGAACGGAATAGGACAGCCCTGCGCGTTCAGGTAAATTTGGACATGTGAATATGATTGGATAGTTACATATACTGATGGATGTAACTAGAGAACTGCTACTGGAATAGATGCTGGATGCTGGATATTTGCAGAAGTACTAGAATGGATACTTTTGCAATGCTATTGCTGGAATGTTGCTGTCCAGGAGACTTGTGGAAGTATATGCTATAGACAGTATTGCTCTTTAGATTCTCAACTTGGTTGCTTGATGTTCTCGCATTAATTATGCAGTGCGATTATCATAAAAGCAGCAAGGGTATTCTGACAATTGAATAACTGTCCATTCCTGGAATGCTGGGCTGCTTGGCATGTTCTACTGGAGAAACGATGCCTGGATGGTGCCAAGCCTCGTGTTGACACGCACATGCAGTTGTAAATGGCTCCAGCAGTGCCAATGCACTGAACTGTGCTGCACACAGAGTACCACCCTGTACTTTACTTTGCAGTACACAGCACAACACATTCCCAAACTATACCACTATATCACTAATGTACACCCTGAACTCCTGAGCCCTTCTGTGCTGAAATGTTGCTGAATTTGCCTTTTGAATTTGCTGAGTTTATTCATTATGTGGCACACAGGACACCTATGACACATTCGCCCATGGAGCTCGAGAAGCTGCTTTGAAGCAGGCACAGCGAGAGGCCGAGGGCCGGCCCAGCTTGTTTTCGGGGCCCGTGATTGAGGAAGTGATCGCACCTGTGGCCGAGTCGATAGGTGGGACCCAGGGGCCAGACCCACTGACCAAACGAAACCAAACTGTCTTGTGTAGGGCAGCAAGGTGCAAGATATGCAGGAAATATGTGTAGGCCTGCACAGATTTGAACATGCAGTGTGCAGTATTGTACGAAATGCTGTGCGGAGATGGTTCTATGGGTGGCAATAGGCTGTGGGCGTTTTGTGCTGCTCTTGGCGATGAAAATTGTGCTGTGAGCAGAAGCCTGAGAGTATGGCAGCTACGGTGAGAGTGAATTGAGCCTTTGGGACTGATGTGTATTTCTATCCGAACTTCAGGCATCAAGCTGCTGCTGAAGATGGGCTGGAGGCACGGCAAGGGCATCGGATGGGAGGACAAGGCCACAGGGGATGGGGCCAAGGGGCTCAAGCGATGGGGCCCTGAGGCAAGCCTGGGGGCCGCAAACATCGCCCTCTACCTTCCCAAGCCAAAGGTGACTTGGCCTGCACCACAGCACCCCTGATGTCTTTCCTTCGTTGTTTGTTGTCTTGCTTTGCATCACAAGAGGGGTATACCCATTGCATGGCTTGCTGTTCTTCGCCCACAGTAAGTCAACGACCAGGTTGGCAATGCCGGAACGGTACACTGAATGTCTGACCTTTGTTATCTTTTGTTTGGGCTCCAAGACATTGAAAATGTGTGGATGCAAAAGGTGACCTGAACTTGGGGGCAGTGCAAAAGTACTGCAGTATCGTAACAGTAAGGAGCCATGTACAGTGAGGCAGTGTCAGTGGCAAAGAGGGAGTTTGGTTTGCTGGAAGGGATGAAGTCCACCATACTTGGTAGGACAGCCAGCAAATGTTGCTATGCTATGGGAATGTTTATCAGCACATCGCTCCCAAGTGCACAGCTGTGATGAACTAGTACCATGCTGCATTGCAGTACATGGCTGTGTATTGTTATTGTACCATAGAGCTGCATTACAGTACCATACAGCACTGTGACAGTGTAGTATTATGTACTCAATGCAGCACCAAGGTGCTGCGGTACTTTAACAGTATAGTGTTATGTACTGCACCAACTGCTGCTGGCTAACTGCAGTGATGCATTGTGCAGGATGATGTCCACGGGCTTGGGTACGACCCCTTCAAGGGTGCAGAGGTCTTCAGAGCTGCAAGGGTTGCCAAGGATTCGCAGCGGGCCCAGGGGACCGTCGCAGGGAAGAGGGCCAGGGGGACCGCATTTGGCACAGGCGTGCTGGAGGGCAACGACCAGTTAGGCGAGGTGCGCGAATCTGTTCATTGCCCTAAAGTTGCCGCTGTTCTCCTTGATGCCAAGGCATTGCATGTTAGTTTGCATATCATTTGTTTCCAGACAGCCCGCATTAAAAAACTATACCATACATTGTGATTTTCAGGCGTTGCGAGTGAATCTGTGCATGATTGTATTGTATTGTTTGTGTGTTGCTGCTTTGGACGTTGCATAGATTTTGCTCATCGATTGTGTGCAATTTTTTGTGCAACTTCTTGCAGTGGAAAGATTGTCGATTGGCTTCCACTGACATATTTAAGCAGAAGATGTCGCAGTCCAGGTGCCACTCACATTTCAATGCATGTTGTTGTTGTGACGCGGCCTCCCATGGGGCTCATCCTCACCTCAAATAGAGTGTCCTAACTACTGAGGTGTTCTCAATAGATGGAGGACTATGTCATTGATGGCGGGGGCAGAGGGGCAGAGTATGACTTCGAGATCGGCTCGGACAAGTCTGAAGACGATGAGCCACAACACCGCCACAAGAGGTCAGACACTAAGCTACTGGATTGGTTTTCCCATCCCCTGTGTTGCTTATCCACTGGACAGAGTCGCCAATGGACAGTGCTGGACAATTGCCCTTGCATGTTCCCTTATGTACTGGGCGGAGAAGCTGCTGTCTCTGTTGGTAAAGTACTTGACAAGTTGTCATTGGTTGTTGTGCTTATGTGCTGGGTAGAAACGCCTCTGGCTGTCAAGGTTTTGGATAAGCCAGGCCACAGGTTGTGTTGATGTAGTATGGGTTGCAGCCACAAAGGGCAACATACTGCACCCCTATAATGCTCGCTGTCCCAGCCTGGCCATTGCATACCCAACAGATACGGATGGCTGTGCTTGATGCATGGTGAGTTGCAGATGCACACCTTGACTCTGTGGCACAGAGTGAGGATGCTGTGACTCTTTTGCATAGGGCAGTTGCATTGTGTCTCTTTGTGCTTGGATTCAATAAGCTAGCAAGGTTTTAGTACATTATTTGATTCACGTGTCCAAATGTGCTGAACTGATCTAACGTATGAACTGAACCTTGTAGAAGATCAGTAATCTGATCTACAGCCTTTACTACTTTATTGGATGGAGGCCCAGGGGGCTCTCCGATTCCGCATTGCTCCCTGCAGCCTACCGCATTGATGCCCACCAGAATTTGATGCCAGTATTCACCAGCATGGTCCAAGCAGCATCGCTACACTTTCATTTAGTCTAACACACACTTGTTGATCTCTTTTATTGCTTATCAAGTTACAGAGTAGTAGGTTGTTTCCATCGACCGGAGCTGTTACTACTTCAGATGTCCGCCTGATGCCCTCGATGCTTTACACCACGCAGGCACCAGAGGCCTTCCAATTCGGTTCTGCCCCTCCTGCTGTCCTCCAGCCAGCAGGCCACCCCACAATTGGTGCCAGGATTCAAACGCGGTCGCCAGCTCGAGACCACCAAAACCTTCCCACCCCCACAGGTCCCCAGAGGCTACAAGCCATTCCACAAGTTCCCTGAGGCCCCGCCCAGCCACCCCATTGGGGCCCCCACCGTCCACATTGGGCCCTGCACCGCCCCCGTTCCAAGCGATCCGGGAATCAAAAAGGCCATAGAGACGCTGGCAGGGTATGTTGCAAAGAGTGGGGCAGCCTTTGAGGAGATCGCGAGGGAGCGCAACGGGGGGGACCCCAAGTTTCGGTTCCTGTTTGGGGGGGAGGGGGCGGAGTACTACAGGTGGAAGGTGGCGGATATAAAGGTAGGTGTGTTACCTTTGAGTTGCTGTATTCAGTTATTCAGTCGCTGTAATGTGATTGCAGTTGTGTTAATGTTGGTATTAGTCGTTTGCTGAAGTGGGCAAGCTGCGGTTATTCAATTGCAGGCATTGGCAATCACTGCTTCATTTTCTTGCAGATTTCTACACATGACTTGAACAGCTATGTGGAGTGAAGCGTGCCTGTCGTCACTGCTGCGATGCAAGGGCTGTGTGCTGTGTCATTGTGTGGCAGAAATCTGTCGGACTGTGCTTTATCGCTGCTGCTACTGCTGCTGCTTGCAGGCAGGCGGGACAAGAAATGGTTTTGTTGACAAAATCTTGTGTTGATGGTTCTCAAAACAAATCTCAACTGCAGACCAATCCCTCAAAAGGGCTGAAACTGCCCTCCAAAAAACGGCTGGCCAGTGTGTTTTGGGTATTGGGCTTTGCACCGTGCGCCTGCAGCTTTTTTCTTCCAGTTGTTTATGATTTTCATTCCCTCATATCTTGTATTGTCTATTCTGGACTTGTGAAAGATGCAAAGATTGGACACACCTGAACGCATATAATCAAGTGATGTCAAAATGTATATGGACCTTCATTGTCATTATGTGGAGTATTTGCGTGTTCCTGTCATTGCCATCAATCGCGCTGCTCATTGGAATGCCTTAGCAGAAAATCTGTCCAAATTCCTGCTCACTTCGGCCAGCCACAAGTCTTGAATGGTGGACATATTGCAAGCCCACATTCATACCTGTTCTTAACTGCCCACTTTCTGTTGTCATACTGCTTGTTGTAAACTTGTCCACTCAAAATTATGCCAACTTGATCCTTAGCATCGCCTCACGCCTTCTGTTCGTGTGGCACAAGATCCTCCTCCCTTCTGCCAGAGTTGGGTTGGCACGTGGTCCTTGCATGTGATACAACATTCTGAAATGGAAAGAACCTGCAAGGTTGTCATCCCCATGTATTTTGCTGATCTGCACCTCCAAGGACACTGCGTGCTCAGGTGTACATCCATTGTGTTCACTACCGCACTGCTTGCTGTACCTTGTGCTGGTCACCGTAGTCCTCAGTGTGTTGGGCAGTACTTTGTAGTGTTATGCACTGGGCACTGTAGTCCTCAGTGTGTTGGGCAGTACTTTGTAATGCTATGCACCGGCAACTGACTTGCTCACCTGCACGCTGACACCACGCCAACTCGTCTTTCGTCTCCGTGTCCTGCATTGAATCGCATCTTCAATGAATGCTATTGTTGCCATTGCAACTGCCTTGTATGTCTTATCTATATCTTATCTATACATTGAATCATTCACAGGATCATACATATCCATACATTGAATCATTCATGGGATCATGCATATCTATACATTGAATCTGTCAGAGGATCATGCACATCTATACATTGAATCATTCAATGGATACTGTCATCTGCATGCCCAGGTTCGCATCCATGCTGCCTCAAACATGGTCAACCCTGGTCAACGGTCCCGTCCGCTGACGGCTGACGACAGGGGTGCTATACTCGGAGAAACCCAGCTGCAGTCAACAAAGCCCACCCCAGGGATCGACCCTGACTCACGAGCAACTGAATCGGAGGCCGTAGGTCAGTCGTTGGGGGTTGGCAGGGGTGCCAGGCCAGCGTTGCCTGGCATCGCAGACGCCGAGAGGCAGAAGCTCCAGAACGTTCTGAAGAGCACCTTTGTCACGTGAGT
Organism: Ostreobium quekettii; assembly: GCA_905146915.1. Classification (NCBI taxonomy): domain Eukaryota; kingdom Viridiplantae; phylum Chlorophyta; class Ulvophyceae; order Bryopsidales; family Ostreobiaceae; genus Ostreobium; species Ostreobium quekettii. The sequence goes on along the minus strand of CAJHUC010000442.1, from coordinate 61,417 downwards.
GATGTTTTCGTGCTGGCATTTGGTGCACATGCAAGGGGCAGTTGCATGGCTGGCGGAGTGGTTGCAGGGTTGGATTTATGCATTGTGCATTTCTGTTGAGGCACACTGATCCATGAGGAAGCCTCTGGATCTGTAACATTTGTAAGTGGTTGTTTATCACAAAACTAAAGATAGTTGTCATAGAAAGTCGATCAACAGTGCTCAGATGACAGCAACACCTGCACAGTCACCTTTGCATCACGCATCAACCCATCCCTTCTTACCTCTGTGCATTTTTTGTTTGTTGCTTTGTCATTGCAAACTGCAAATTCTGTTGATTTGTTTTTTGTTTCACGTATTTGTGCTCTTTGTGGCATGCGATACTGTACTGGGCAAGTGCGCCCTGTCTCCTGGCCGCATTCTTCAAGAATTCGCCAGATTCGCCAAGTTGGCTTTGCATGCATCTCCCTGTGCATTTTGGATATTTGTACATCGCATTTACAGATGCACACCAGTGACAAATGCCTCTTCTTGAGGGTAACCATGGCCTCTAGAGGATGTCCTGGTTGGGAGCACACTAGTTCATGATGGTGAAGATATGTGGTCAACAAATTATTGCCAACATTTTATTTCACGTCTGGATTTCCGTTCAGGCTTTTTTCATTCCAGAAGATATTTATATCCATCGCGATCATTCTCACCCACCTGTGACTGACATCGATGCATCTATTTCTCCCTTTGCCCATTCTTGCCTTCATCCAGATTCCTTTCATCTATGTACTCCTATCTATATATTCCTATTTACATATTCCTATCTATATATTCCCATCCATGTATTGCTTTATCCATTTCTGCCACTGCTGTGCAGGGCCGAAGACCCGGACCTGGTCCAGTCCTCACGCCTGAAGGGTGGCCTGCAGCAGCGCCCCACCCCCGCCGCCAAGCCAATAGCCCCTACCACCTCCGAGCCACAAGCAGCCCAGCCCCCCACCCGCATGTTTGAAGACTGGCGGCCAGCTCCACTGCTGTGCAAGAGGTTTGATGTGCCGGATCCCTATGCTGGCGTGAAATGGCATGGCGATGCCGAGCGCTCACAGTTTCGGGCGATGTTTGATGGCCTGCAGGGCATTGTGCCCAAGGAAACAGGGAAGATGCAGTTTATGGCATCCGAGGGGGGGGCTGACCGGCGGGGCGGCAGCGAAGCTGCGGATGTGGCTGGCGCTTCTGCCCGTACATTTGCCAGTACTGGTGACAGTACTGTGGCCGGTACTGCTGGTACTGTGGGTGTTGAGGATAGTGGCGGCGCCTCAGACCCCAAGGCATCTGCCGCTCGCTTCCTCGAGTCGCTGGAGAAGAAGATGAACATCGACCCGGCGGAGCGGGCGCCGGGGGAGGGGGTCGGGGCAGGTGATGGTCAGGAGGTACCTGCCACGCAGCTGATTGAGCGCCCGGTGGATCTGTTCAAAGCCATCTTTGAAGATGAATCAGAGAGCGAAGATGATGATGATGATGGTGGTGGTGATGATCAGAAGCAGGAGCGGGAAAGAGAGGCTGGAGGTGAGGGAGGAATGGAGAATGATGGCGTGGGCAACGGGGACAGTCAGTCGATGCATCAGGGCGTTGATGCTGAGGAGCAGAGGCCATGGCGCCATGCGGAGGGCCGCAGAGGCGGGATTGCCGGGGAGCATTCGGACGTAGTCCATGGCGGGAGCGAGAGGGGGTTGGCGGATGCTGGTGTGGGCCTTGGGGCCCGTCGGAGGCCATCCAGGTGGGAAGGAGCGACCCAAGCGGAGTCTCGATTTGATGATCCAGTCGATCGGCCTTTCAGGGATGTTAATGACGAGTCAGGGCCCCGTGGCACCGAACGTGGCCATTCTGGTGACCAGGGCGATCGGCATCCGTGGCCCTCGGCTGCCAATGATGGGGGGAGAAACGGTTCAAGGGCTGTGGGAGTCGATTTGTTGCCATCCAGGGATGGGTCCATTTCTGGCGTGCGCTTCGTCGATGCCAAAGACGCAGCTGGGCCTGGGGCTGGGTCTGGTCACAAGCGGCATCGGGAGCAGGGCCGGGAAAGGTCAGATCTGGATGAGTCATCGCTGGATGGTGGTTCTGGCCACAAGCGGCATCGCGCCCAGGGCCGATTAAAAACAGACCAGAATGAGTCATCCCTGAGAGGGGGCTCACATGGAGATAGGAGGCCGTCCAAGAAGTCAGGTGGGTCAGGAGGGGGCAGAGCTGGCCCGTGGGACAGTTCGCTAGGCGGCAGGGATTGGGTTAGGCAACCCACGCATGCCGATGAGAGGCCTTTGAAGAGGCGGGTGAGTGGGTCAAGATCGCCAAGCCGTGGGAGCGAGTATTCGGATCCACAAAGCGGCGGATCAGGCCCGGGGGGCGATGTGAGTGCAGAGGGGCGGGGAGATGGGCATGTGGGGAGGGGGTTGTCGTGCACGGAGCTGAGCCGCCTGCTGAGGGTGCTCAAGAAGGACAAGTCGAAAGCGTCCGAGGGGCGGGCCAAGGGATCCAGGAAGGAGAGGCGGAAGGGGCGGAAGGAGAAGAAGGGGAAGGGCAAGAAGAAAAAGAAGCACAAAGCGGGGAGGCGGGGCCCAGATAGGCGCTCGTCCACGGATTCCGAGAGCGAGGGGTAGCAACGAGGACGCTGGGCGAATGGACAGCCACCTTTGCTTTTTGCGTTTTTCGTTTGCGAAACATCGCATCAACAACAAAACTACCAGTTTTGTTTGGGTGCAGGGCCATTAAATACTTGAGTACTGGGTGTTTGGTATTTGACTTGGTGTGTGAAAGGGCCAGTAGCGCATTCGTGATTTGGTGTGAGCAGCAGAAAATGCGGCCATTGCTCCGTTTCGGTCACCTTGTTCGACCTCTAGCGAAGGGGCGGCAAAGGGGAAGGGTATGTTTGTTGCCTTATTGTGCTGTTCAGGTCTATCATTCGTAGATGGCGCAAAATGAAATGACAGCCTGGTAATGAGTCGATTGGAGCAAGCAAGAGTGCTGCGATCGCCAAATGGTGCTTGAGCTCCACTGTGTTTTGTGAAAACAATTGCAGGAAATTTTTTGATAAGAGCACAACACAAAACAAAAAAGAAATAGAATAGAAACTGGCAAGCAGAGAAGCCGATTCAGCACGTCATCGTTAACCCCTGCGCGCAATCCTCCTACTGGCAAACGGTGGATTCCCTTTGATTCCTTTTGCATAAAGTATTACCGTTCACGTCATTGGTCTGTGTATGCCGGTGCAAACGACTTGCAGCACGGCGAAAACGGCCACTCGGAGGGCACAGTCACACTCCGGCACGAACCCCATGGGCGCTTACACAATGTGTTACATATACACATCGATCACCTCATGCGTTTTACGTGCGAATTAGCAGGCCCATCTGCTCGAAGGCCGCCAACTAGAAGAACATTCAACCTGCCGCCCCAGCTATTCTGGCTTGGCCATTCCTCGAGTGAAATCCCACGATCTTCCCATGAATATTCTAATCCCACAACTAATTGCATTTCCTCCCAACTCCCTGATCGCAAACGTCCAAACCGGCGCCCTGGACCCATCCGCCCGCCGACATTCCTGGGGCCCGTACCCGCTACCCATCTTCCTCGCTCTCTCCTCTAACCCCCTCTACCGCAGCTCCCTCCAACTGCGCCACTATACGCCTCGCTCTCATTCGTCCATAGCCTTCCCTTGATCATCCCATGGTACCATTCCCGGCCCCCCTTCCTATATCTGTCCACATGTTTGCTCATCAGTACTGCGAATGTTATTAATGGAGAATCTTACTGGCCCAGGTACACAAGGCTGGTCGGCTGGCGCGTGGACTTTGCAAGATCAGGTCAGTCAATTTGACGCCGGAATCGGATGCCATGGTCGATTTTCGGTGAAATCGACCACATCAAGCATCGCTGGGTCTCCGGAGTAGCATCAGGAGATGGGTACATCCATTCCAACAATGAGGTCTGCTCCCTGGAACGCTGTAGCGCGCTTTTGTATGGGACATCCTTTTTTCTTTTTTCGTGTCTTTTGAATTCCAATGTATTACATGTTGATCTGAGCAAGGAGCTCCCCCGCAAAACATCCTTGAACGTGTTTGTCAGACGCCTGTCACATGTTGTTGCACCATTCAATGAGCACCTGAACGTTGGACCACCGTTGCTCACTGCTCATTCACAAGATTTGCACGAACATGCTGCTGGTTGAATGGATGCACCAATGCAGCGTATCTTCAAGAGAGCAATATACAAAAGAACGGTCCTGGTCTCGGCCCAAATCCGCCCACACCTTCCATGGGCGCCTCCCCTGCTCACGACTTGCTCGCGGTATCCGCAGGTGGCTTGCAAGCCTTTCACGTCCCTAAAGTGCCTGGTGGTGCGGCTCGCACACTCCTTGCGCCCCGTGCGTGCGTAGGCGACAGTCGGTCACTTGTTGAACAGACAGCACAGGGTTGTTGGTGGCGGCCAGCCGCTGGAGCAAGTTTGCCAAACTTCCAATGTCGCGCTGCAGAAATGCGTGTGCATGTGCGCCATTCGAGCAAGCATGGCTGCAGAAGGAATGTGTATTCTTCATGGAAAATCCTGCTGGCCTTGGTTCAAATGTCTGGTCGGCAGTAGCGTGAACTTTGCAAGGTCAGGTCAATCAGTTAATCTGACACCAGATTCGGATGCCATGGTCGATTTTCGGTGGGCGCGATCGCATCAGTCATCACAGTGCAGCGGAGCGTCCGAAGCAGCATCAGGAGAAGGCACGTCTATGCTCGACACTGACGTCAGCCCACCAGAATGTTCAACATTCGATGTTCTGCGCTTATGTAGGCCAGACATCCTTCAACTTGCAAAGTCGTAAACTATTAGACTCGTCAGATGGTGGCCGGACGTTTTCGCACCATTCCGTGAGCAACTTCATGCTAAAGGTCCGTTACAACTCATCCACAGTACTTGCAGGAATGTTCTATTAGTCAGCTGCACGACTAAAGGGATGCGCTGATGCAACGGATTTACAAGAAATCAATAAATACACAGAAGCGGCCCTGCACTCCACCACAGCCTGCCCACACCTTCTGTGGGAGCCTCTGCTCTCAACTGTGAACAAAGCACTGGTCAAACCTGCTGATGAATGTACAGCCGAAGCACTGAAAGGACCAGTGCCTTAGGCAGTGACCAAAGTGTTTTCCAGCACGGATGTCGATGCTCGAAACGTACAATTGCCAAGACATGGTATCTATTCTATCTAATCTGTGAATAACCCGACAGTCTACTGCTCTTATTCTATGACGGCTTTGTCTGGTAGGCGAAGGGTGGCAGCGCGTCACGTCCAAGCACGACCAACCCACCCCTTGTGAGAAAAAGGGAAAAACTAACAGCAACAAGAAAACATGCAGAAAATGGCAACACAAAACAGAAGCACGTAGAAATAGAGATGTGCCCCAGAACCAGCGTGCCGCTCCCTTCCACCCACCCAACACACGCCCCACCCCAATAAAGGAACTAAATAAGAGAAGAACTAAGGGCTAAATCTAAAACCCAAAATCGGAAAACAAGGATGGAAACAGAGGTAAAAGCTGAAAACGGCCCTCATGGGTACACAATGGTGGAGTAGTTGGGCCAGTGCCCACGTACCGAATGCAAATTTGGCAGCGCTCTCAGCCCCTCCGTCGCCGCCTCTGTCACGTTGTCGCAGTGTGCAACATTCACCTCCGTCAGCGAGGTCAGCCCCCTTATGGACCCCATTGACTCGTCGCCACCATTCATCTCCATCGATCCGGTCAACCCCGCTAGCGCCTGCACGCCTGCCCCCCTCAACCCATGGCACCCCACCAGGTTCAACACCTTCAACAGGGTCATGGCGACTACGCCGGCAAGCCCAGCATCTGTAAGATCGTCCCCGCAGCCAGCCAGGCACAATCGAGTCAGACCCTTGAGGCCCAACAGGTGGCACAGGTGGTCGTCGCCCATGCCGGTGTCGTGCAGGCGCAGCTCCTCTAGCGCCGATAGGCGGCCGAGAGCCTCGAAGCCCTCCAGGGTGATGTGCGGCCCAGCATAGAGTGCCAGTTTGGAAAGCCGGGGCAGGGATTGGAGGCACGCGACCCCTTCCGCTGTGATCGGCAGCTTGATCATCAGCTTTGTCAATCTTGTCAAGTCTTTGAGGACCTCCATGCCATCGTCCGAAAGCTCCTCGCCCACAAGCCCCAGCTCGCGCAGGGAAGGCAGAACAGCCAAGCCATGGAGGGCCTCATCAGAGAAGTCGCTCATGCAGCCACCCACAACCAGCTTGGTCAGCTGCGTCAGGGGCCCCAGAGACCAAATAACTTCGTCAGTGATGACATCAATTGCATCAGAAATTAGCACCAGTTCCTTGAGGCCTGTCAGTTCGCCCAGGCACTCCAGGCCATAGGTGGTGCAGCACCAGCACGTCCACAGATGCAAGCTGGCCAGGGTGGCTATGTCGGTGAGAGCGCTGACGTCCTCACACGCAAAGTGCCCGCAGAGGGATAGCTCCTTGAGGCGCGGCAAGGACTTGAAGCTCACTGCGCTGTCACTCATCTTTCTCGATGTGAACGGGTCCTTGCTCAACAGCCCCAATCTGGTCAGCCCAGTCAGCCCCGTGAGCGCCACAACCCCATCATCTGTGATCTCATCGCACTCATTGAGATCGAGATCCTGGAGGTGTGACATCTGCGCCAGCCCCTCAGCACCCTCGTCCGTGATCTGGCACCCCACAAACCCCAGTCTGGTCAAGCGGGTCAGCGACCTGACGTAGGTGACCGCCGTGTCCGTGATCCCCTGGCAGTAGCTGAAGCACAGTTCCTTGAGGCCTGTAAGTTCAGCCAACCTTGCCACGCCTTGATCTGAAAGACGACAGGTGCTGGACACTGGGTGGGCACTGATGTGGAGCCTACGGATGGGCAATAAATGCATTGATGAGCCATTCAGATTTGCCAAGAAAATTATATTATGTAAATGATGCAAGAATATAAGAAGTTTGGGAAGATAAATGAATAAAGAATACAAGAAACATACAGAATGTGGTGCACAACAGATGTCATGAATTTTTTGTTTCGTCTTCAACTGCCTTCACTTCACTCGCAGAGCGGCAACCCAGCACCATTCTGCCAACTTCCAAGGAAATGACAAGCATCAAACACTACTTTTTGGATAATAGGCCAACGTTTAGTACTTTATAGTACTTGGTTGTACCAAATTTTCTCGATAATGTGTTATCATGCCATCTACAGCGATTGTTCTGTAATGTTCGGGTTTATGCACTGCACATATGCGCACATGTGTATCGGAGTGTGCAACCGTCTCTGAGTACTAATGGACTGGAATACACCTCTCCAAAACTGCTGCGCTAGGCGCCAAGGCAGGCCCCCGGATGTGTGCTTTGTGCAGGGCAGGAGCTTTGAATGCATCTTTTGAGCTCGCTATGCGTGTGGGGACTGGTTGCTGCCTCTCTTGAGCGCTGCCCGCGCAGCTCGACGGATCAGATGCCTCTGCAGCCCAGCAGAGGCAGGATGCCTGCGTGCTGGGACCACCTTGCCCCCCCATGATTGGGGACGGTCAGGTTCTGACAGGTGTGGCGGCCCGATCCGGTACCGGTTGGTGAGCATCTTGAAACGGCCTTTCCAGCATTGTGGCAGTTCATCTTTGTTTAGTCAAGACGTCCATCAAATCTAAAAAATGGGCCACGGTAAAGCACAGAATAAAGCACTGAACACATGCCCAGCTGCCTGTCCTGTCAACACACTGGGCTGCCACAGCATAAATTGTTTGTATAGTGCTATATTGTTTGTATAACTATTTTGCGTTTACCATTTCTATGCATCTGCCGATGCTATATTGCACATGCCTGAAGGGGTATTGCATCCCACCTGACAATCGATGAGCAGCTGGACAGGAGGCTTAAGGCCTCATCCGTCAGTGCTGCTTTGCTGTAGTCCTCCAAATCGAGTTGGGTCAGTGATGAGAACTTGCCCAGCGCATCCAGGCCGTGGTCTTGCGCGCCCATAGGATACTGGAAGAACAACACAAACAGACTGCACTGTGAGGTTGCGGATAAATGTGGGGATCTGGCAGCATCATATTGAGACATGATGCCCTCTTGTGGTGCCAGATACACATAGATGTTGCAAATTGGATATCGGATTGCTGGACATTGGACATTCGATATTAGATATCCCTTCGTATACAGATGCTATCTCAATCGCCATCACCATCAAAGTGCCAAATTCGTCTATTTTCGATGGTGCTTACAGTTTATGTAATCAGCTTTCTGGGCACCTTCAACATCTTGCGCTTTCTGGCGAAGTGCTCAAGGCCCATGTCTCCATCCTTAAGACAGAGTGACATACTCAATGAACACGACATTGTGGAAGTTTTGGTATTAGCAATAAGTGTAGTTGGCAATCGCAAGTAATCATGTGTTACTGTTGTGACCATGATCATCATTATGCACCATGACTGTTGGTACAAACAAATTTTTGGCCTTGCAGTAGTGGGAAATTGGGGCACACCTAAAGCAGTGGCAAGTATGAGGTTGGCATGTACACAGCCCCAAAAGTTGCATACCCCAGTACATTGTTCCAGATGTGCCTATGTACATCCATTTTCAGATCTTCAAACAGTCAAACTTGCACACAAACTGGTCAACCACATTACACCCAGGACTGCCCATCATTCACGTTTGACACAGCACAAAATATTGTGCAGTCAAGTATATATATAAAAACTCACATTTGGATACACTTCCAAAATATGCAGAGCATCGACCGTGACACACCTGAGGAAATGCAAGCACAAAGTGAAGAATGCACCTGTGTGCCCGCAACAAACCCTCGTACTTGTGTAGCTGCTCTCTGAGAAGCTTGAGTGCAACATTGGGCAATGCATTGTTGCACACATAGCGTATTGGGATGTGAACAACAGAAACCCAGAACTTTAACGATGAACGCCCTACCTGCACTCTGAGGTGTGTGACTCTGTCAAATTTTGGCGCCAGAAGGTCAACCATGGCCCGCACGGGCGCGCCCCCCCATGGCATCAGCTGGTGGGTCGCCTGCATAGCACACCTGCACCCACATCAGATTGGCATGAAGCCCAGCGCAAACAAATTTACACCTACAGTACTAGCACGTTCAACCAATGAAAGGGCACAAATGCCCCAATACTTCATCACGAATCCTTAGCAACTGCGCCTCAAGGGGCAACCACGCCAGATCGGCGAAAGGTATCGGTTGAAACTGCCAAGATGCACACAACAATCCCGGTACTTTGTCACACTTGTTTTGCACCTCCATGGGCAACCGATGTGCATACTTTGTCAATCGGGGTAATAGTATATCATGGGCCACCATAGATCACGATGAATTAGGGCGGGCATGGGGGAGGGGTGGGCGGTGGTGGGGGTATTACATATACAACCAAAGATGTACACAACAACCCCAGGACTTGTTGCATGCCCTTCTTACCTCTGTGGCCCACTGATGCCAGTGCCAACTCACAAGGCGGGCTGTCTTGATGACTTCCATTGCCTGTCGTTGACTGTTACTGACTTCCACTGCCACCTTGACCCCATCAAGCAAATGGAATGGCAGGTTGCCCCAGGCAGAGCGGTTGTGCCAGTAGCTTGTCTGCAAAAGCACCACAGATTACATTCTGAATTGAATTTTGACTTGTTGGTTGCCATTTCAGACAAGCACCGACAGGCATGACCACATGCATTTGAGAAACAGGGAACAGAAATGCTAAGCTGCATCGGCCCAATGGTGGGTCGCAGTGTGTGGTGGGTCAGTCCATCTGGTGGGTACGTTCATCTGGTGGGTCAGTCCAACTGGTGGGTAAAGCTGGGGCAGCTCTTCCTCTACACAGATTGAAGACACCTGCCACACTAACGACTCCACACACACCAGCCTTACAGGTGCAAGGCACCCATGTCAAACATCCAGTGCCAAACCAATCCAATGTTCATCCAATGAACGTCATCCAATGTTCCCAACGTCAAACAACGAAGTGCTGGGCCCAGTGCTCATGTTGCTCCAGAAGGGGTGCCTTTGAGGATTCAAAAAAGCTTTGAAAGACAATGAGTCAAGCATGTCAAGCATGAGTCAAGTCCTCTAAGCTGCAGGCGTGCCATGCCCAGGGACACTTTGCAAAGCAACCTGCCCTGTGGCTGTGCTGAGCTGCGCCACCGCAGCACCACTAGCCGCTAAAAGCGCCCTAAACTCACCCCACCTCCCCTCAATATTCTGCATCATCCACAGGAGCTCCCAAAACTTGGAGGAGCACCCCTGTGCCTTCATGGGATGTTAAAACACACCTCGACCAACACCCCAACATCCGCCCTCTTTCTCTTTATAACAAAATCTTGCCCAACACTCAGCACACAACGCACACTTGCTTAGCAAGGGGTGCCCTCTGCGTGACCTGTCCCTCTTTCTGTCCGTAAAAAATCTTGCCCCGACAGCCGGCATCCCTGGTGGTTTTCCATCTTCACCGTGGGCGACGCTTGAGCATGTTGCCATCCCCAGCAACGCCTCTCCGCATAATAGTAAACATTTTGGTCTGCATATGTTACACTTTTTGTAACAAAAACTTTGGTGTTTCGCGTGATACACATTTTGGTCGCCATCCTTCAGGACGCCTCTCCACATGTATATGCACTTGTGTCTCTGTGTGACACATTTTGGTCGCCATTCTTCGTGCAGCCTCTCGCGGCGAAAGCCCCCTCGACCGCATCAGCCCAAGCCTCCGATCGCCGGCCGCCCATCGCCACGCAACCGCAAAATTCCCGCCCCTCGCAAGCGCTCCGCGCCATTTTGTCTCCGCCATTTTCCCCGCCCCATTCTCTCTCATCGCCGTTTTCTCTGCCCCATTCTCTCTCCCCCCCAGTTGCTCTTCCAGCCATTTTCTCTCCCCGTCATATTCTCTCCCCGCCATGTTCTGTCCCCGCCATTTCCTCTCCTCCCATTTTCTCTCCCTACCATTTTTTAACCGGCGTCGCTCGAGCTGCCTGCGGGTCCCGCGCCTCCATGGCCGCCCAAACGCCCTCGCCCAGGCAACGGGGATCGAATCACTTCGACTCACAATCGATTCTCGATTTTCGATCGATTTGCGTTTTTTGTATTCCACATTTGTGATGTAATTCCGCATTTGCAGTTTCTGCTCTTCGATATTGCACATTTGTAGGCACAGAAGCCGGGCGAGGCTTGAGGTCCTCACCTGTGCGCCATCCTCCACCGGGCCAGCGGCAGTCTGTCGCAGCTCGACATCCTCGATGCAATCCATTGTGCCTCCTGATCCACGGGGGCCGTCAGTGATGGCGGCGTTGGACTCCGCGTTAGGCGGTCCGCGTTGGGGCCCTTTGGCGGGGCGCGGGGATTGCTCGGGAGGGAGGGAGAAGGGGTTTTAGGGCATGACGGGGGTGACGCGTAACTCGGGCGCATAAAAAAACAACACAGAGTTTTTTGGGCCAGGATAAATGAATGACTTGCGACAAAAAAAGCACAGAGGTTTCGTGGAGCATTAGTGAATGATTCTGGGAAAAGGCACCGATGCTTGTGAAGGATTGGAAAGTGAGCTGTGAAAGATTTATGAAAGGGCATGAGCGGACTCTGTTCCCACCAGGCTCACTGCTGGCTTGCACTTCTCATGAGAACCGCCCGCTGCTCCGTGCGCACGCGCACCACCTAACAGTGTCCATTTCGCCCAGGCGGATGGCCTGACAAGGAAGCTCGGATGGGCGAAAAAACACCATGCAGTACTTCTACAGTACTTCCGCAACATGTCCGCAGCATTTCCGCGGTTTTCCCCGCACAAAAATCGAATTTCACCGAAGAGGATAAAAAAACACACGTGCCCGACTGCCAGTGACACGAGCGGCCCCACCCGCCAACCTCCGCGCTCCCCTCGTGCCTCTCCGCACCTCCCAAGCGCCCCCGGCCGCCACCCGCCACGCTACCACCCCACCGCCACCAGCGCTTGACACCGCGGGACCATGCAGCTCTGGTCCAAGGCGCTGAAGGCCGCGCTGTGAGTGGCCCCTGCCCCCGCATGCCAAGAATCCGCCCCCCCCCCCACCCCACCCCGCCCGTTTTTGCGCCGCAGCAGCCGACAATTGCCGCGATTCTTTCTGGCGGGAACGCACGGAAGCTCGGTCTGAATCTTTCTGTTTCTTTGTTTCCGGTTGGGGAGACGTCGGCCACGGCGGCGATTGGCCTCTGGGGGTCTGGTCACGCGGCGGGGGGCCCATGGGCGCTATCGCTGGGCTCGATGTTGGCGCGCGGCCGCCCGAGGCGGAGATTCGTCAAGTCCTTTGGCGGCCTGCTTGAGCAGTTTTTGGAGTGTGGGCGCTGCGGCGCTGGCAGAGACCCGCGGGATTTTGGAACCTGTTTTCGGGGGGCGTCCAGCGCACCCCTTCGCGGAGGCCCGTCCTTTCGGCGGGGAGGAGAATCTGCCACGAAAAAGGAAAGAGGGGGTCGGTGCCTGAGCGAGAGCATCGCGAGACTCGGGCTGATGCGAGGCGGGAGTACCTGTGCGTGCGACGGGGATTGGGGGCACGGCAGGGTGGGGAATTCGGGCTCAAAACGACTAGGGGCGCCGAGCGTGCCCTCTGTCGCCTCGGCCGCACGCCGGGGATCCCTGCGCACCCATCCGGAAGGCAGAACGGCACTGGTTTGCAAGCGGCTTATCTTGGTCTGTGTGCTTTGTGGGGAGCGCATTTTGGCCAATGTGCGTGCGGACTTGACCCCCGCAGCTCCAAGTGCTGCGTCCTGCGACACTTCGTTGAATGCAATCAAAACATTGCACACGAGGGCGCCCACAACAAATCCATATTCTGTGCTGCCCCGCTACTCTTTGGAGTCCTTCTCTGGTCAGTGAAAGGCGATGCAGAGGTGGGCGCATGTGACACCCACACACAACACACCACACACTCCTTCAGAGTGCCCTTTTTCGAGCAAATGCATTGAAAAATCACTTCGATGTCCTTTGCATTTCCAAAAAAAATGGGCGAAATAGATAGAAAAAAAGAATCGTGGAAATAAATCGTGGAAATCTTCTTTCCAACTCTTATGGGCGAAACAGTCCCTCGCCTGCCTCTTGGGCAGCGTAAGTCACTGTTCTCTTTTACGCGAATCATTCCAATGTGTTTGAAGATCCCTGAATCCTCTTCCACCAAGCAGCACAATTTCCAACACCTGTGCTCAATATTATGTGTCTGGCATCCAATCAGCGGCGTAAGCCCTTTGGTGCAAGCTCTAAGCTTGTCATCAGCTTGCCAGTTCTCTTTCTTGATTGTTTCACCAGACTACTATTTGTACAGTATTTGGTGATGACGAAGCGCTGCCCTTGCTCAGGTCAGGTGATAACAGGTGGCACGATTGACATGCAGTCCCATCGATTGCAACTGGCATAAACGCACTGACGATCTGAGCCTTAATTCCTTCGGCTGTTACACAGAACACAACAGCATCGTTTGGGAATATTTCCATAGTTGTATCATGCAGTACTTCAAGTATTACGGATTCCTTGAATTGCAGTGCCACAAGAAACTCCAGTGAAAACATAGATCCCTTGCAACTTGCGTGCAACGGCAGCCACAGCAGGATGCAATCATTGTTTGTTGGATGTCCCAAGGTCGTTATTCACTCACCAGTGGCATAATGGAATGGCAAGTGGTTACTATACATAGGTAACACAGCACTTGATGCTTCAGTAGACCTACTGCAGTGCCTAGTACCTCCCAGTATTTGATCCTTGTGCTTTGTCAAGCTCACTTCGGCCAAAACAGCATTCTGCCTCATTCTGAGAGCCTGTTATGGTGCCTCCAGGTTTGTGCTGAGCCTATTCGTCCCTGCGTGGAAGTCCTTGGAGGCCATCGAGTCACCAAACTCTATCGATGACCGGCAGGTGAGACAATATTTATGAGCACGTTTTGTTTTTCATGCTTATAAGTATTTGTTATTTTTTCAGATGGCCTTGCCTCAAAAGAGTCTGGCTGGGGCCCATCCTTGCCACAAATCCTGGAATTTCGTTTGTTGAATGATCGCAGAATGGACGTGCGTCATTTGGTGGTATTTATCAAATAGCTTCGCACAGAGCACTTCACATATGCTTTCGATCGCAATCGTTGGCAAAAGCCACTAGAGACACATCCGTTGCACCCTGCAGGCGATGATGGATGCGGACATGTCCTATCAATGTTTTGCCAACACCTGCTCATGCAGCCTTTGCGCCTGCAGCTTGTTTGCCAGAAAAGGTGTTGCAATATTGCGAATGACAAACTCCTTGATTCCAGCGATTTGTGCCCTGTATGAGGTTCAGAGTCGCACAGTGACTCTGCATGGACTGTGAAGAATGCCAGTTCAGTTCTGTTCAACTTGGTTGCAATGCGCCTGTATTTTACGCACACGTGACAGCCTCACCAGCCATGTACGTTGCTGTGTGAATGCAAGCAGCAGCACAGGAGCCAGTACTTTGTCAGCTCATGTGCTGGTATTGCAATCCTGTACTTTATGAGGATAATAGCAGACTCCCAGTACTTTGTCAGAGCATGTAGCGGTGTTGTAGAACTTTGTGTTGACAAAGGAGTGCATTCCCCCGTAGTACTTTTATGAGTTCATATGGTGGGTTGCAGCCAAGTACTTCATGCAGACAAAGAGGTGCACTCCATGCCTGTACTTTACCAAAACCTTGGGTTCTGTCTCACCCCAGCACTCATGAGGACAGCATCGGGCATTTATTCACAGACTTTAGCCACATGTGCAGCCATGTCACAGCCCAGCATTGTATGATGATGAAGTGGTGCACTGATGCCCAGTAGTTTACAAGCACACAGGTTGGTGCTGCAGCCAAACATTGTAGGGCCCCTGACTTTTGGCGCTCTCTGACGCAGTGGCTTTCGTACTGGCTGGTCTACGCCATCACAGCAATGCTGGAAAGGGCCTTGTGGCCCATTCTGCAGTGGTGAGCACCTCCGAACAGCCACGAACCCCATTGTGGCACTTGCACAGGCTGCCCACATTATCAACTGTCACCCATTCTATCCCCACTCTGCCCCTTCGTCGCTGGTTGCCCTTTCTTTGCCCTTTTGTTACTCATACTTCCTTGTTGCTCATGTTAGCACATGCTCTGCTTGGAGCACATCATATTCTGACCAGCATCAAGAACAACAGCAACCAACTTTGATGTACCTTGCTACCCCTGTCACACCTGCTGCCTCCTGTTAACCTTGTTGCCCAGGGAACTTCGTAGTCTGAATAGCAACAAAGACGAGCCTCACTGCCTGATGTCCTTGTTGCTGTCGTTGCTCCTGTCTGGCCCGTTTTCCTTGGTCGGGAAGGGTGTGTGTTTGCCTTTATCTTGCCTTTGTCTTGTTACTCTTACCCTTTGACGGAAATTCCTTGCCATGTTATACATAGTTACCATTCTACCTATGTTGCTGTCGGCACCCTTACCCCAGTAGTTAACGCATGAACCTCCCTTCCTCTGCTGCAGGGTGCCCTTCTACATGGAGGTGAAGGTGGCAATCAGCGCCTGGCTCGTGATGCCCCAGTTTAAGGTGCGCTTTCCCTGATACTCAGGGCTTTATGGTAATGATCACTTTTATGACATGCTGTACTGTCGTGCAGTTTGGTGGGAACACAGGTCGCAGGTATCAAGGATAGACACACCGGTGGTTCTTCGGTTTGATGCTTTGTGGTTTTCACGGCTTTGGGCTGCTGCAAAATAATCGCCCTCTAAGAAGTTCTGCCCCACAAGCCACATAGAGAACAACAAAATGTGCTGGTCATGTTCTGCACACAGAAGAACGACGAAATGAAACGTATGAATTGTACCAGCCACTCTCTTCTCCAGCCAACGTCTGCTTCTTCAAAGGCTCCATGGCTTCGCACCCATCCACCCCAGCGCACTCCAGCAACACCTAACCTGCTGGAAAGGGGCGCCCTTCAATCATTCCATGGCGGCAATGGCTGTGAAGACACCACAGCGCGGCGGGCTCCGTGTGGGTCAGTTTACCTCCACATGGATATCCAGCCTCCACATGTGTGCAACCTGTTCACTTGGGGGCCAGAAAACGGCAGCGTTGAGGAGCACTTATGTTAGGAACAGCGCGTGGTCAATGAAAGCGGCTGCAGGCGCTGCAGAGCACTATACCGTACTTTGGAGTCATGTTTATGTTGAGTGCAGAAGATGGTGCAATGGGCACATTCTGCCAGTCCAGGGAGAAAGAACGACGCCATGCAGGCCTCAAACAGCAAGTTCTGCGGTGCAGAGCGATGGACATGGCCATACATGACATCCAAAGCGCTGTTCTCTGCAGTTTGCATTTCAGGGTCACAGGGTGGAAATTCGCAGCTCCGTGAGTCACTGGCCAAACATTTGTGGGGCAGGGAAATCATTGGACCAACAAGGTCACAGACAAATGCTGTCGCAGGTGTGCTGAACGAAGACAACTCAGAGAATGTTCGTCTCTGAAGTTTTTGTCCAGCACAAAATTGCTTTAGTTCAGTTTTTTTTTCCGGCTCAGATTCATTGAATTGTCTACTTATTTTCATTTCTGTGGTACCGCCTATTTCCATGACTTTCCTATCATGTATTTAGTGCATTGCACTCCCTTGGCCGCAGGGCGCCCTGTACACCCTGCAGCTGCACGTGCTGCCCCACGTCCTGGCCTTAAGGGACTACCTCCGTACCATTCCGGCGCTGCAGGAGGCCCTTGGGGGCTCAGATGGCGCTGACTGGTCAACACCAAAGTCAATGCCCACATCGCCGCTGAGTGCCCGCTCGTCCACCGACATCGCCGAAAAGCACGCCCAGGTGACATTTGAGCACAGTACTCAAACTTGACTGGTAGAAATGCTCCAGGACTAGAATTTTAGGTGGGATACTTCATCTGGGAGTTCCACTGTAATTGCCCTGCTTCCAGATCTGAGTGTGCTAATTTGTTTAGCGTTGTGTGTGTCCACTTTGCTTTGAGCTATTTTGCGATGATGGGCGCATCTCCATCCAGAGCGTGTGTCTGAGAGTATCCATTTGGTATTGTGTTGTTGCATGTCGTGATTCTACTGTCGAAAGATCGTATTGTTCTATTATAATACTCAGGTCACCACACGTCGCGAGCATAACTGCATCACTTTGCATCTCGTTCTTAAGTAGTCTTGTCAACTATTTCGACGGCGACAATTGCTATACCCAGCTGTCTTTGCGCGCCTGTGTTTTCTCAAACCCGTTTGCCATCAGTAGGCCGAGGCCCTGCTGGCCCAGGGGCGAAGGGTGCCTGACAGCAGTCCCCCCAGTATGTTTTCCAAACCCTTCTGATTTTTTGGATCCATGCGTTTTTCAACCCACTTTTATCGGCTCCAAACGGAGGCCGAGGCCATGTTGGCAGAGGCACGCAGAGCGCTTGATACCAGGCTTGCCAACATGCATTGCACTCCCTTACGTGTTTATGCCCCTTTTCACGCCCCGTTTTCTGTTTCCACGCGCCTTTTTTTTGCATCCGTGTGCACTTTAACCCGATTTTTTATCCGCCCCAAATGCAGGCCGAGGCCTTGTTAGCCCAGGCGCGGAGGGTGCTGGACAGCAGGCTGACCAGCCTGGAGAGCGCCAAGGCCAGGGGCAACGTGTTCGAGCTGAAGATGGCGGAGAAGGCGCTGCACAAGTCCATGGAGCGTCTCAACAAGGTGATATCTAAGGGTGCCGCGGAGGATTCTATCAACAGGCACGGCGCGGTCAACAAGCAGGGTCTTCTCAGCCCGCGCGACCGACACAGATTCGGGGCGGCCGCTGACGAGAATGCCGTGCCGAACGGGTTGTGACGGATTGCGCTGTTGGCGAGATTGTGTAACTGGTGAGAGTGTGTGAGTCGTTGGTTGTTTGTGCAGCGGTGGTGGTCGCGCAATGGGTGATGGCATGGTGTTGGATGACGTAATAATTGGTGGTAATAATTGGCCCCGTGGGGCAGGCAGGGGTAGAGGGGGCAGCGGCCTTGGCCCCGCCTAATTTGTGCTTGTCGTTCCGAGTGCAGTGCTTTGTGCTTTTTCTGTGCCGGGTGCAGTGGTTTGCGGCTGTGCTCTGTGTGTTGGGGCGCACACGTGGGAGCTGTGCCGGGGAAATGAGCTTGACAGAAACATGATGGGATGGAGGGCAAGGACAGCAAGCACCTTCAGTGCAAGTCCGAGGGGTGTGAAGTTAACTTGGTATGCATTGGTCAAAAGCCTAAGTTCATTAGTCGTCAACTGACGACAATTGGGCAAGTGTGTGGTTCCGGGCAAGGGGGTTGAAGCAAGCTGTGGCATATTGGTCATCGGCTGGAGGCTCTTAGTCATCGTCTGACGGCGGCACTACCCAGTCTGTTGGCACAGTGGACACGTCGCAGACGTGGCAAATCTGTTGACTTTGAAACAAGGTTTGCCTTGGGTTTGGACCGATGCCTCAATTGATGGCTCAACTTGGAATCCTGACGCTGGTTCATCAATGGACAACAGGTCACTGACAGTGGTTGGCAAAGATGCTTCAAAATTGGTGTGCAGTCTCATTGCCCTGGCCCCTGGGCCCACGGGCCTGGGAGCCCGGTGTTGTGTAGGGAGCTTGGAATTGGACTGAAGGTATCAGTTTGATTTTGCGATTTCACGCCGTTAGCTACAGCGGACAAATCGATATTGGATTTCAGCCTTCGGTACTCGATCCTCGATATTCGATCTTCTACTTACCGGACACTTTAGTTTCGACGTCCTGTTCATTGTCAAAGTCAGCCCGCGCTCCTGGACACTTGATTTTCGATTTGAACTGTCGATTCGGCGCTTTTCAACATGGGTTGTACGGCGGTGAGCGAAGGTATGGTTGTTGGGCGGGGCGGAGTCGACGGCGGCATGGCCCGTTGGGACAGCACTGTTTTCAGGTTTCTCTTCAACCGCAGTTTCAGGGAAGAGGTGGTCAACAAAGTACTATGAAGTACTGAGCCTTGTGCCATACTTTCCAGCAGTAGTGTATTTGGGGCTTGCAAGGGGTGTGGTGCGCAACAAGTGGGGTGGGGCAAGTGGAGCGCCTGTGGCCATGCGTGTATTATCATGATCTTGTAAATACTATTCTTATCCAAGGCCTTCCGTTTTGTTGCGGACGCTTCTGTTTCGAATGTCCACATCATGTTGAAGTCAAGCTGCGATGCAGCCTTTTTGCTGCAAGAATGCAAAAAAAATGCTGGAAAACTTGCAAGAAACGTCGTATTTACTGCAGATGTGGATTTGTGCATACGAAGCATGTTGGCTTGAGCATAGGCAACGCAGCTGTGAACTTGCGCAAGGACCCTGCGCTGCTGGTGCGTCAATGCCAAGCACCTTTTCTGGCCAACTTATTGGTTTGCTTTGTACGTTGTTAGCCCTGGCGAAGGCAAGTGAGCCCAGTACTTTAGACCAGTACATTATTCGGCGCTTGTTCATCGTCAGATGCCGCCGTCCCGGAACGCGTTACCTCCGCGCATCGGTGGCATGCGGGATGAAAAAAGAAACAGGTGGAGGAAAAACAGGGAACGGGTAGAAAAATCGCAGCGGGTGAGGTTCGAACTCACGCGGGAAAATCCCATGTACTTAGCAGGCACACGCCTTAACCACTCGGCCACCGCTGCTCACCGATGCTGATGGTTTTTACATTATATATAACAGTAAGTTCATGTATCCATCAATACGACACAAGTGCCCTAAATGAACAATTTAGTGCCGCTGATTAGTCAAACAAAGCCTCCATGTTTGCAGCGTTACATCCAATCAATTTCGCCCGTCTGGTTCCAAGAGCACAGCCTGGCAACTTTTTGCGCAGTACACGGGAGGGGGAGGGGAGGAAGGGCCCCGGCGGGCGGGGGCTTCAAAACACGACTGGCAGAATCGGGGCATCTTGGTCAGCGCACGCGCCGAGATCCGCGACGGGATCCTGCCGATCACCCGAGGTCGCCCGCGGCTCCGAGGGATGGCCCGCAGCGGGGCCGTCGCTCCGCTCTCACGCACCAAAGTACTGACGACGCGTGGCGCGGCCAAAGCACTGACGTGGCTTTCCCTGACTGCAAAGAATAAAGTATGTGTCGCACTCGCGCGTATACTTACTCGCGTTGCATACGCACGCGTCGTATGCGTCGTACCATTTGGCCCCCCTTCACCGACAGTGTCGACGCGACACCACAGCGCCGGCCTCCCGCAGCCCGACGCCACCCCACCCCCCGCCGGGATCATCCCACCGCTCCGCGCAGCAGTTCCCACCCAAGTTCCAGCCCGACAGCCACGTCACCCATCAGTCATATAACGTCACCTTTCCAGTACCGCCCGGCCATTACTGAGCCCCACTGTGGGGCGCCCGGTCCTTTATTCCCCCCATGTGGCCGCCCCCCACCCCCCGCGCCCACCGCACACCCCCAAAATATTCCCCAAGGCGGCAGGCAAAGTAACCGAAGATTCTCCCGACGCCCCCCAACCCACCAACGCGCCAAACCAACCCCCACCCCGGCACTCTCGAAACCACAACGTCGTTTTTCCTCCCACCGCATCCCACCCCGGTTCCCTCGCCCACAATCTGCGCCGCCGCGCCGATTGAAGGCGGCATCAAATCCCGGCGATCTGCCATCCCGCCTCCTGGCCCGGTGAGCAGGCGAGTCGAAGTGAGCCGAAGTGCGCCGGGCCCGCCATTGACCGGCTCGTTGACCGGAGGGGCGGCCGGCCGGCGATAGGCGGCCGGCCGGCGATAGGCGGCCCCGGCCCTCAGTGGAGATCGTCGAAAACGATTCTGGCGCCTCCCCACCCCATCCCCGCGACAGGCGCGACGATGGCGCTGCCCGGGTGGCGCGAAGACGCACGCCTGGCGCATGCTTTCCTGTCAGACGGGGTCGATGATCGGTGATTGACCATGCACGACCGGCATGAATTCTCATGCTGGGCCGCTCTTGGCATGCCGCGCCTCGCTCGCGGGGTTGATGCGACCTTCCGGGCGCTGGCGGTCCCGGGGCGCTCGGTAACGCTGGCGCCGGAGGGCGTAACGGCGCGCCGACGGGTGGCGCGAAATGGTTGCACGGCTGGCCGGGGGTGGTTCGAGCGTGACGGGCGGCCGGCCGTGACGCCTGTGGCGGGGGGGAAAGTCGGAAGGCGTGGCCGGGGCGCCGCAATGCAGTGCCGCCCACGCTCTTTGGCTTGCTTTTCGCCCGCGCGTTTCTTTTTTTTGCCGGCCCCGTGCGCGATTTTTTATACCCATCGTACTGCGGTTTGGCCCCCACGGGGGGGTGGGAGGGATTTGGGCGCTTGGTGAGCACTCGGCTGAGCTGAGAGGTTGACAAAAGTGCGATTGCCGAGTGTTGTCGTTGCTCGCGGCAGTGCAGGAGCAAAGTACAGGGGCGTAATTGCGTTTGTTTGGGTGGTTGAGGTGGTGCATGTGTGTGGTACTACTTGGGTTGAGAAGCGTATGTGTGGACAGAGCATTGGGCAGAACTGGTGCTACGCGGGCTGAGATGTTTTTATGAGTTTTAAGGAGTACCTGAGTTGTTTCCTAATCGCTTAGGGCTGTTGTTTGTTAGTAACTTAGGTTTTCTTTGCCGAGACTTGTTCCAGAAATGGATCAAAAGTAGGTCCCCTGCATCGAGAATTGCAGGTGGGGCTGAGGCTGAGGCCAACAATCAAAGTACACAGTACTTGACTTAGTTGGGATAAACATTTAATTTCCTTGTAATTAATCGTTGACGATGAACACAGTGGCAAAAGGAATTATAACAACAACGAAAAAAGACGGTTATAGTGATATCAATGCCTGGAATTGAAGTAGGTAAAGCTGCAATTTGCCCATGGCTCACCAGGTGATGACTCTCTGCGATGCACAGGCCTTCCTCTCATATGCTGTGCCACAGCAGGAGGGCTACCTGACCATCCAGGGGGGAAGCTAGAGGCACTAGTTGGGCAAGTGACATTCAGTGGACACCTGCAGCATAACTCATGTGGTACGGCACACTGTGGATTTCGGCATTGGATGCAGATTTGATCATACTCGTCAGCACCAGCGCAGCTTGAGACTGTTCAGTGGAGTGGAGGAGAATGAGACTTGAGTTCAAAGCAATCATGATTCTGGGCAGAGTAGGAGCAAGGTCAGAGTGTTGCGTACAAAATTCTGTACCAGCTTTGCCCCTGGGGTAGTTGGATTGAATATGATGTGTGATAAATTCAAGTATTTATTTTTGCCAATGTTTTATTTTGCCAATGGTTTATTTGATGATATGTAATGATAGAAATTTGGATAGTGATGGGAACTCACTTGTGGATATTAGCAGTGCTTAGCATTGCCTGTGCAACACCAGTGAAGCAAACAACAATAGCTGGCATATGTCTGTAATGTTTGACAAATTTAATGAATCGCAGTCAATCATCAAAATGCATGTTAAAATAAATGTGGCATTGTACTGTCATACTATAGTGGTCCTGCATCTACATGCAAGCATGCATATATCGACTTACAATGACTGAATCCCAGCAATCGATGCTACTTGGCACCCTAAGTGCAAAGGCATACCTAGTTTGGTTTGCTTGGGTGTGATTCGATGCTGAAGAACAAGAAACTCGGATCAGCCCTAGGCAGTCTCTGTGAAATAGAGTGGAACAGAACCTTTGCTTCAAGCCAGTTGTTGCAAATGGCTTGGCTGCCATTTACACAGTCAGGAATGCTCAATGTATCTTGATGACAGGTGGCAATAGTTGACTTCTGTGCAAGTACTGCTGTACCCCATGTTGTCTGCTGTGTGGCCTATTGTGTTGTTGCTTGCTCACACCCTCCCGCTGCTTTTCAGGTTGCATTGAGTCATGGCACAGCAGGTGGCAGACACCCTTGCCGCGATCCACAAGGCACTAGAGTACGTGCCCTATGTCAGATACAATGCGAGCACCATCCAGTTTCTGTGCAAACAGATGGAGAAGGTGGCGGCCTTGCTGGTGGCCCACCCAGATGGCTTTCCCCAACACGACGATGAGACAATGAGCATTCTGACTGAGGAGGTCAAGCACTGCAACACGTTGATCAAGCGGCACGGTGAGCCTTTCCGGCTCCAGTCGTTCTACAAGACCCACAACACGAAGACCAAGGTTGAGGAGGTTTGCATGAGGATGCAAGACTGCCTGAGTTTTCTGGGTTTGGAGAATGAAGACATACGCTCCATCCGCACGCAGGTGGACAAGAGATGCGTGGACAGTGACAAGAGGCGAACGGACTGGTTCCTGGCTTGCATCCTGGAGGGCGGGTTGGATGAGGAGGGGATCAGTGAAGAGGATCGGCTGAATCTTGAGGATCAGATCAGCAAGCACAGGGAGCGACTGAAGACTCTGAATTTCAGGATCAGGGATGAAGATGTCCAGCGGAAGGAGAGGCTTGGCACGGGGGGCTTTGGTGAGGTGAGGGAATGCAATATTGACTGAAATTGCCAAGAACAACAAGTATTTCCTCTGTGTGTGATAACCCACCATGTGCATTAACATTCTTTGGACATAGTATAAGACCTTGTGCTGAGAAAATCGGTCTGACACCACTCTTATGTATATATTGGAGGGTGTGTTTTGGAAACTGGCCTGTCATTGCCCAGCAACCACAAGTCATTTTATTGCATTTGTCACAAGTGGTGGAACACGTTGTTCTGGCTCTCAGAAGCATGACAATAATGGAGTGAGTGTGCATAGGATATCCCCAATGTGAATTCCATGAAATACATTGCAATGTACTTGCTGTTGCCCGCCCTGCGAACCATCTCCACTTGTAGCACATTTGTCCAAAACTAACTACAAATGTTTGCATTTGGAACTTGCTGTAAACATGAATAGGTGTTGAAACTCATATATTGTGCATCACCAAGAACTAACCATGATGAGTATTGAAATGTATATACTATGTGCCCTGCTGCAAATGGTGCTATTTGAGTGAATGTGCATTAACACCACATCAGCCAATGTTCTATCATACGAGTTTTCATCTAGTTTAGTGTATATGTGTAGCCCCAACAATGCCAAAAAAGGATATCTAATCAACACTTTGTTGAGCCTGCCGGCAGTTATTGTTGTCCTGGATGTCAAGGTGTACAAGGGCAAGTGGGGTGAGCGAGATGTTGCCATCAAGATCCTGTCTGCAGGACTTGGCCTGGAGGCACGGGCAGAGTTCTTGTGCGAGGTGGAGATGCACATGCGGATGTCCCATCCCAATGTGGTGCGCTGCCATGGGGCGATCTACTCCAAGGACGTGCATGCCATGGTGCTGGAGCTGGCAGTCACCGACCTGCTGAAGTTGTCTCGGACGAAACGCCACATGAATTGGGGGCTGAAGGCACAGCTGATGGCTGGTGCAGCACAGGGCTTGAAGTTTTTGCATGACATGGGCGTGGTGCACAGGGACGTGAAGGCGGCAAACTTCCTGGTGTTCATTGATGCAGGTATGCTGACAGTGCTCTGGCGTCTTTGGATGGGAAACTGCACTAAGGTTTGGTCAAGGACATTATATGAAAGTTTGCATCAGATATCACAGAAAACCAAGCAGTTTTGCGCACAATGCACTTTTGTCTGTGAACAATGCTGGGATGTTCAGCATCAATGTTGCAGTGCTTAATTGGTAAAACGGCAGGGCAGCATCTTGTTTGCTGGCAGTGGGACTAGTAGCAACTGTTGAGGTGTTGTTTGGCAGTCTTTTTGTAGTTTTGGCTAGTACAGTACAGTGGCAGCAGCCTGTTAGTTGAATGGGTATTATTGTTGTAGACACGGGAGTGTATGAAGTCAAGATTGGGGATTTTGGTCTGGCCCGTGTCAAGCATGAGACAAGGACCACAGTGGATGGCATGATGGGCACCACACGCTACATTGCCCCAGAAGTCCACGAGGGCGGCTCCCACAACTACAAGACTGACGTGTTCAGCTTCGGGCTGCTCATGTACGAAATCGCAGCGGAGAACACGCCTTATGCAAATCTGCCTGAGGCTGCCGTGCTTGGGAGGAAGAGGAACAGAACCGACCCTTGCATTCTTGAGCCTGACTGCCCACCTGATCTGAAAGAGTTGATGGAGAGGTGCATTGAGCCAGTGGGGAGTGACAGGCCCACGATGCAGCAGGTTGTGGCTGAGATGAGGAAGATCCTACACAGGGTGGGTACCTGCATTGCCACACACTGGGTGGACATCTCAAGTTCATTGGTCATGACATGATTCATTTTAATTGTGGCTTGGGGAGCTGGGTGTTGAATATCAGTAGTTCATGTCATACTATGTACTATGAACTATTAGTTCGACTTGCGCTTGCTCACCTAGGGCTACCAGCCACTGGTGTTTATGGTCCATGATGCTTCACAGGGCCCATGGTTGCCATGTTTGGCACATATGATAATAAGCTTGATAGCAACCTTGCCTAAGCTGTTTAAAATGCTGCACTACCTGTATTGAATCACTTTGCAACATTGACATATTGGTGGTGTTTCCAATATGGACCACTGATACAGAGACAGAGACATTAAACCTACATATCTTAATTCTAAGACCAAGATGCCCAATCCTGACCTGCCTCTGCTTGTGTGGCACATATTGGGAACAGTGTGACACGCAACCTCCCAATGAGTGACCCATCTCCGTCTCATCCACGTTTCAGTGGCTGATATCCAGAACATTTTGGGCACACTTGACATTCAATCCATCTATGATTCTGCTGCCTTGGATGCATCATACTGTGCCTCTTGAGACACAATTTCAACGACTGTGTCAGATGGATGGATACACCATGGCTGATGGATTGCTACAGCCGTTGTGGATTTGTCTGTGTTTTGATTTGCACTGTACAACCTTTTGCACAATAACACTGCGAATATCAGGACTTGATAGTGCTGCACCCATTCTGCCCAAAAGGCATTGTTTCATTAACAGAACTGTGGTATTAGCTCTGTATTTTTGATAGAACAGTATATTAATCAATGGCTTTGTTGCTGCTTCCAGATGTTGTTGGGGTCTGCGGAGTCGATGATATTGGCAGATATTGGTTCACCACTCCACACAACTTCAAGGCAAGTCAGCACCACAGCTCAAGTCGAAGCGCTGCATCAGAAAGTGCACCAGACAAACTGCAATAATCAGCTGTAGCAATCAACTGCACTGTGCTGCAATTACCCTTGGTTATAGAAGGCTTCACGAGCGCCATGTCTGGAAAGCCATGTGCATTTGGGTGCTTTGGGAGGCTGGAATTTGGCATGTTGTCTTGCACTCTCGCTGGTCTTTACTGCAACTTGTTCAGCTTAAGTAGAAATTGATTGTAACATGTAAGATGATTGGTTGCCTTGGCCCAAAGTATCCCTGATTCTCTTCAATGTGCATTGGCAATGCATTTGCCAGCTGGGACACATCAATTGGGGCAACACCCAGGTGGCGTGTTCCCCGCATGAGAATTCACTGGTGCTGTTGGCTTGTGCTGAGAATAAGTTTTTACATGTCAAATACATCTCCTTTGCAAATTTAGCATAAACTTGCTCTTATGCTAGGGGGAAGAAGGGGGGAGCAAAGGGGGAGGATGTGTTGGCTCCAAGGATTGATGACATATGGATCTCAGACAGCCGCATGAGCCAGTCCATGCATCGCGAAGGCAGCATGAAGTGGGAAGAAGTCAGCACTATGCACTCAGTGGTGGAGGAAGGGGAGGAGGGGGTCAGACCAGTGACTAATGGCCAACAATCGGTGCGACCGCATGTCAAGTGGCAGGGAATGTATTTGTATGAAATTTTGTATGAAATTTGGAATGTATGTATGTTTTGCCACATAATAGTATCTCATCTTGTTGTGCTGGATTGTGGTGCATTACCTGGAAGATGGCATCATCTGTGATGGTCATGTCATGTAGACATACGCAAACATTTGGATGTGCCAATGTGCGCATAGATATGAGTGTTCATGCACCCATGCGTATATTTGCTTGGATACCCAAAGCAAGACGCAATTCCATGTATCTGTGTTCTCTGTTGCCGTGAAGGCACAGATGTGTCATCTTGGTAGACTCTTTTTTGGTTGCGGTTGTCTATTTTGCTGGTTTGAAATTAGTGCTTTGGCATAATAGATAATGCACTTGGCAGACAAGTGGGCATTTGCAGTGTGTTTCTCCATATTTCATCCAGTTGTCATGTATATCCACAGCTCTTTTGCTTGGTATTCATTACTTATTTCTCCCAAATCCCTTTTGAGGCGTTGGCAGCTTGTTTGGGGGTATTTGAGACCTGCTGGGTCTTAGGTTTTGTTGTTCAAATTTACATCTTCTTGTTGAGCATCAATGCATATGACAAGAAAACAGAATGTAAGGCACACAAAGGAATGTGCATAGAAAAGGATGTGCTGTAATGCCACATTATGGGCTGCAGGGGCACATGGCTTCCTTGTTCTAAGGCTTGGAACTTCATTGGTACTGACTGTAATGTGTGCATCGTGGCTGAATGGCATGTGAACCAGAGGGATGAGAAGAAACTGAGGCAGGCAGCTGTGGATGGGCGGGCCGATTTAGTCACTGCCCTACTGGAGAAAGGGGTGAATGTTGACACAAGGGACAAGGTACAGAGGGCACATATTGTCGTGCCACACTACTAGTGGATACTTAAGTAGCTAATTGGATGCTAATTTGCTTGATGATGGGAATCTGGCTGGTGCTTTGCCAAGACAGTGCTGATGCCACATTGTAGAAACATTGCAGACTGTCCGACTACAGACTGTATGTCAAGGTCAATGGAATCCTTAGTCAGTAGAACAATGCTCTGTTCTACATGGCAGCATATTTCAGTCCGAAGAGTTCCTCGGTATCCATAGACTTGATTGCACATGAGGCACATTGATGCATGAATTGTGTATTGTACAATGGACATGCACAGAACTGGACACCTTGTCACTTCACAACTTGATGAGCACACCAGAAATGGCATCAACAACCACAAATCGTTTTGCCCATTACCTGTCACACAATTTTTGGCATTTCCCAACTTTTGTGTCAATTGGCATAAGCACTTGAAAAGGTGGTGGGGCTGCTGATGTATGCATTGTTGGCATGGCCAGTATCTCACTACTGCTGCCTTGAACCTGCAGTTGTGGAAAAGTGCTAGTGTTGCACTGGATTCTTGTTGACGCATCATTTTTGTGAACTGCTTCAAGCAGCTTAGTTTGTGGGGATGTTGCTGTGTGTGGACAGAATGGTGCCACACCTTTGTGCATTGCATCCTGTAATGGGCATAAGGAGGTTGCAAGTGTCCTCATCCGAGCTGGTGCAAAGACAGATAGCGCAGACAAGGTGGGAGGTCAAGTACTGCCTTTCCATTCTTTCTTTCTTCTGTGTACTCTGAAATTACTTGGGGCAGCGAGAAAAAGCATCTGCCTGCACCTGAATTTTAGTGTTGTTATGTTTGCTGAGGTGGACTCCGAATCTGGCATACCCTTAGGTCTGTGCATGACTAAGAGCGGCCCTGCATGTTAACACGTCCTAACATTGGGACTCTGGTCCAGAGTGCCTGCATGTGTTTGCCATGCTTTTTGCACATTGTTTGTGGTTGCACGTTATGTGCGTCATGCAACATGGGCATGCATCCACCCTACCTCATTTTTATGATTATGCGCATTGTATTTTCCACTGTTTGTGTCTGGACTGGCACATCCATGACAAGCATTCGTGCACATAGCATCCCCGCCCATCTCACCCTGCACTGATCGGGTGCCTTCCGTACACCAGCAAAAACGCCATTTTGGCAATGCCAGCTGCAATGCCATGAAGTTAGTTGATGCGATGGCAGTTGGCGTGATTCAAAACTTGCAGAAGAATGCGCAGCTGCCTATTAACTCGCCAAACACAGTTTAGGTATGGTGCAAAATGACCAACATTTAAGTACAGAGGGCGTTGGGCACCTCTCAGTTGGTGGAAATGTGGGTCCCTTGCTTAGAGAAGCGTTGAGGATCCATTCAAATGGCTGATACTCAAGCTGAGGTGGCAAAACTGGCATGAAAAGGGGTCTTAGATGCCCCCTGCTGTGCTCGAATGCATCATGCACATGCCAAATTGACCAAAATGCACAAGCAGTGGGTCGCAAGGAGCCCGTGCATTGCCAAAATGGGGCCGCTGTGTCCAGGACGACGAATGTAATTGATGGATTTTGGATTTTGTGACAAATACATTCAATGGATTTTGCTGATGTTGATGTGTCCAGATTGGCGTTGAGCATCATTTGGAGTTGCTGATGCTCAATGCCAATCTAGATGCAGCACCACATTTCATCAATGTTTGGGTGCTGAATGCCTCTCACCGTTTCAGTAAACGTGTGCGGGCATTTGGAACCTAACATAATCCATGTTTTGGTTAGAAATCGTTGGAGTGGCAGGTGGTTGATGCCAATTCTAATGTGGCAGCCCCATTTTGGCAACATGGGGGTATTCAGTGCCATCACTGCTTGAGTCTTGGCCAGTTGCCATTTGGCAATGTGGAAGGCAGTTGAAGTTCCACACCATCCATGTTTCAGCCCTCCTGCGAAATTGCCAACCACACACAGTGCCCTTAGGTTTTGTAGCGTTTAGTCATTTAGCCATTGAAGTATCCCTTGTGATTATTCGGGAGTTCTTGTTTGTCTTTGGCTTTGGCGATTTGAATGTGCTACACATGTCTATGTTCCCACCTGGAAATTGATGTAATATAGTGTGCACGTTCATGTTCGTTGTTGGCATTCCAAACATGCTGCCTTGTTCTCCTTGCTGTGGCCCATTCCCATGTCTGAAGTGAACAAGGGTAGCCAATTAGGAGCACTGTGAATTTCAATTAGCAAAAGTTGAAAAAAAGTGACAATGTGCACAAATCAAAGGTGAATTTGATGCTGACGTTGCCAGCTTTTTCATGAGATTGTAGGCTCACTTGATTGAAAATTGGATTTAAGGCCCACACGAACTACTTCGGCACTATGGCTCTCAGCACCGAGTGACAATACTGACCAAAAAGCTGAGAAAACATGTGGACGCTGAAGTTGTAAGCTCTTTGGTAGTTTGGCTCGCACTGGCTGCTAAAGCACTCTTAGCTTCTATACAGAGTATATGGCATGTGTTGGGCATTGAAGAGAGTGTGCTTGTTCTAACATTTTGAGCTGTTTCTTTAGTGCATTTGTGTGAGGTTGGCATGAGGGAACTGTAAGTTTGAAGCTTTTTTGGGGGGGGGACTTATGATGCATCGGCCACTACATAGTTTGGAATTTGAAATCAAAGTTGGCAAAGCTGAAGGGATTCTAATTTGCAATTGCTTGAGCAGCTTGCATGGAAGCGCCATTCATGTGAATGCAGTTGTGAGTGTATTTTAATTGATAGTTGCTGCTTTCATTTACTCGTATACCGTTATGATTACTTGCAACTTGTGCATTTCTGTGTTTCCAAAACTTGTCATTGCGGACCTACTATGCATGAGTGCAAGATGTATGGGCTGCCATTGGCGTTCAGGATGGAGCCATGCCATTGTACATCGCCTCTTGGGGTGGACACAAGGAAGTGGTCAGCGTGCTCCTAGGGGCTTCCGCAAGGGTAGACTGCCCAAACAAGGTATGGCAATTAGGGCTGCATCAAGGGATGCCGAGTTGCAAATTTGACAGTTTTTGCCAACATGTAAACTACATACAGATGCTTTTGTGAAATCACATTGCCAATTATTCTTTGATTGAATGGAATTTTGATAGCCGCTCGAAGCCCTTTCTCAATCCTGCTTCAACCAACACGAGCCCTTCTAATCTTTTCCTTCGAGCAGTTACCAGCCCATTTGCAAAATGTGTGACCATCACTTTGTCAGCAGTGTTCACACAGCTGCTGGTTGAACAAATGGCCTGTCCAGCAGTATCAAATTTTTATGTATTTTTTATGTTTTGGTGCACATTCGCTAATATCTCTGTCACTCTAGTTGTTTGCACTGCATCTGATAGTCTTTGTCATCACCTAACATCCATTGTGCCCATGCATATTCTTGGCAAAATTTTTCATTTATGCTACGTATCGAATCAGGTATGTCAGTCCCACAGCCTTCGCACCCATGATATGGAGACTCCATAACCTGGATATGAGGATATAAAGGATATGCATATTTTTGCCCATGTAGTCATCTTGAAGTGTTCAAGGAAGAGGGTGCCATGTTTCTCGTAATGAATTGAGCTCAATAAAAGACGTATTTGTGTCCTCAACCTACTAAACCAAGCAGCTGGGACAATGTGTGTATATTTTAATTACTGAAGCAGGGGCAATATTATCTGAGAGAATGTTGGCTATCAGATTTTCTGTCATTTTCTATGCATTTTGGTACCTGTAATTTAAGGCATAGCTCATGGTAAATGGAATATTCTGAAGTGCAGGGGTTAGCTGGATGCATATAATTGGATACATACAACTGTTGATTATTATGATTGATGCCTTTAACATGGAACTGTACATGCAGCATTTAAATGCAATTTATACCAGTCACCTTGTACACCATGTCCTGTGTTGTAGCAAATTACTCCTGCGTGTTACTCTGAATCATGAGGGCGCGTGCCATCTGATGTGCCATTTTTGTCTTTGACCATTATAATGGCTTGTGTGGAAAGATTTCCCTTTCCCCCTCCTTGGACCTAAACTATCCCCAGAAACTTGTACGTTGGCTTAATACCTTGACTGTTGGTTGGAAAGGTTGCATGGCCAGGATATGGCCATATCCTGCCCCTGTGTCCTGGATATGGGACTTCTAATTTACAGCCATCACAGCAGAAGCTCCTGGTTTGAGTTGTATGCCTTTCTGCACCAAAACTGTCCCCACCAACGACAGGTCATCATATGCAGGGCACAATAGCAATGGAGTGCTATCATCATTGACCCCATTGAACATTTTTGTGCTTTAGCGCGCAAAGTGCCGTTGTTGGCTGTGATCTGCAGAATGGCGCCACGCCACTGTACGTTGCGGCGCAGCAGGGGTTCGTGGAGATTGCTGACATGCTCCTTCGGGCTGGAGCAAAAGTGGATCTCCCCAGACATGTGCGTCACAGAGTGCTGGCAAATATTTCATGAGTGTATGTGCACTTGTAGCTTGCATTTGCACACCAATGCACATGGTATGAATTTGTGTACTTGCTGCCAAATGTCCACCAATTCTGTATGCAATTTCTAGGAAACTGCCATGAAGTACGGTGGCTGTATGGGCTCTTAAATTGGAGACACCGATTGGCAGCACCTCATTGTGGTAGAGCTTTACACCATGCAGCAATACATTGCTGCACACATGTCGATACAGGCTGATTGATGTGCATACTAACCAAGCCTGTTGCAACAGATAGTGCCAGCAGTTTGAGTGCACCTCGCATTGCAAACCTTGTTAGATTATTCTGGCTTTGTTTGCTGTCATATTTACGAAGTGCTGAGACTTTTGGTGACAGCTTGTGCTGCATATCTTTGCAACATTTAGTGAATTGGCGACACAGAATGCTGCTGAATGCTGGCCATGTTGGCTTGATGTAAGAGACACCTGAGCAATCATGTCCATAGTAAAGTTCTGCCAGATGAAGCTAGGTTAGTGAATCCTTCATGTCCAAGAATTTGTGTGGCCAGTTGTGTGGAATACGTGGGTATCTTCCCACAGCACATTGGGCACTTTTGTGCGATGTAAGTAATGCCTGACGAGCAGAAGTACATAGCCCCTCGTTGTGTGTACCATATATGCGCAATATGCGTTGTTGTGCGCAGTGCTTAATTCCCACAGTGTTTACCATGCTTCTTCACTCCTTAATGATGTGATGGATGCAGGGTGGTGCAACCCCGCTGTGCATCGCCGCCCAGGGGGGCAAGGTGGAAGTCGTGAAGGTGTTGCTTCGGGCTGGTGCAATGCTCGATTTCCCAATCGAGGTTAGCTGAAGGCACTGCACTGAGCTACTGGAAATCGAGACTGCTCTGCTGAAATGCTGTTCAATGCAGGACTGTCCTTCAGTGCTGCCATTCGAATCAAGGCATGACAATGATGTGTCATAGTGGTATCCAAAATATGTGCATTTATCCTTTCATTATGTGCATCGCATGTTTATTGCCGCATTTCTGTTTTTTCTTTGGGAGAGGGGGGGACACATTCCATATTTCATTGCATGGGAAACCATCAAAACAGGGTACCCGTTTTGTCGAATTGGGGACGTAAGTTTTGCACGGACAACATACACTTTTTCGTACAGAAAATTCACAATACTTGGTATTCAGTATATGCCTTTTGCCCAAAAGCCTGTTGTGTCACAGAGTCACTGCATGTGAACATGCCTTTTGCAAAAGATTGTTTCCAATTGCCTTCGTAGTTATGTGACGTTTGCGAGATTTTGCAGGGAGGTGCCACCCCGCTGTTCATTGCAGCGAGAAGTGGGCAAACTGAAGTCGTCAAATTGCTCATTAAGCACAATGCGGCTGTGGATAGTACCATGGAGGTGCGTGTGATGAAGTCAGGGATACGGTTGGTGCGTTTTTGAGCACAATGTAAATTTTTGACATGTTTAGTATGAATATTCCAATACAATTATTTGATAAGTAAGTACTCATAATGTACAGAGTACGGTTGCTTGCTATTGTAATTTACTGCTCAATTGTGGATCTTAGAAGAGTACGACAGGTCAAGGCTACCTGCCTGGGCATTTCTGTGCAGCGGGACAGAGTATTGTAAAACCCAATGGCTTTAACAGTGTAATGGGAATCAATGGCGAAGTCTGATTCCTTTATCTTTCTTGCGTTGTAATCCTTGTGGTGCTGCATTCTCAATTTCATCTTTGCTTGTCTTTCTTCGTTGTTGAGTGGGTAGCCAGCCAGCCAAATCATCAGTAGGGCTGTGCGGATGGGTGTGTGTGGGGGTGGGGGGTGGGGTGGAGGTATGTAAACATCGAGTCACCTCCTGGCTACGCATTTCAGAAACCTGTGCACTTAGTTTGTTACGATGGATTGAGCATTTAGATGTCCTTTCTACAACAATAGCATGCCCCGTTCTGAAAGATTGATGTTGTCTTACCACATGATCCGATGCAGACATGTTCATTGTGTCGCTCTTCGAGCTGCTTTGAGTGGTGAATTCATTGTATCCATTCAGCTTGCCACATACTGTTTTCAATCCAAGGCAAGGAAATAAATAGCACTTCGCAGTAGATTAGGACACAAATCAAAATAGGGAAGTAGCGAAATAGAGATGATAGAACAATGTGAAAGGAAGGTTGCTTTGCTGATCCTCTTCATTCGGCATTCTCGCAGAATGGTGCAACGCCACTGTTCATCGCTGCTCAGGAGGGCAGGGCTGATGTCGCAGGAGCGCTCATTATGGCTGGCGCAGATGTCAACCGTGCAATGATGGTGTGCTGACAATCGACGTGTAGATGTTCGTGGTTTAACCTGTGAAAATGCGTCCTCCCTTGTACTTTTATCTGCACATTCACCAGTAGCTCCATTGGTGTAAATGGCATTTGCACCAGTCATACGGTATGACTCATACCATTGCAGTGATTGGCACCACAATGGTGTTGCAATACTGATTGACTCCTTGCAGTGAACATATACATGTTAGCATGCTCCTGGCCTCACACTTTGTCAGGAGATCCAGTGATTTTTGCGCATCAGATCAATTGATGGGTGTGTGAAGCATGTTGAACTCCATGATGCCTATGTATTTATTTATTCATTCATTATTTATTTATTTATCATTACCTAATTTATTTATCCATTGATATTTCATCAATTGATCTTGTTATGTAGTTGCTTATTACTACTACCTAGTGGTATTATGCATGTTCCCTTTTCCAAATTGAGGGACGGCTCTTGAAACTACCTGATGCAAGCAGTGATGAATGTTGTGGCCGGCTGAAAGAGGACATAATTAATCGCTGTTCATTGAGGGAAGTGAAGAAACACTTAGTGGTGGTGTGCAGGACGGAGCCACATCATTACACATAGCGTGCAGGAATGGCCACAGGGAGGTTGTCGATGTGTTGTTGCTGGCAGACGCCATGGTGGAATGCACCAGTGAGGTGAGCATGTTGGATTCTAAGGATATTGGGAATCACGGATGTGTACATGCAGCCAACATCTACACGACAGGTCCAGTTGAGCCAAAGTATAGACATAGTACATTTACTGAATTTCGAATTCTGATTCCAGGTATGTGACAGCCGTTGGTGTGACTTGTGTGACCGCTCAGGATGGTGCCACACCGCTCCATGTCACAGCTGAGCATGGGCACCAGGAAATCGCTGAGGCGCTCTTGCGAGCAGGGGCCAGAGTGGACTCTTTGAACAGGGTTAGTCAAGAGTTGGGTTTCCAATATGAAAGTCCTAATATATTAGGACATATATATGTGTTTGCAAATCCATTGTGAAAGCATGTGCACCAGGCAAAGGTCACCCGTTGGATAGATGCGATGCTCGTTGTCAGTATGACACAGCAGGACAGAAAATGTGCAGATTGCTGATGGCTGGCTATTGACAGTTACCTTGGACAACTTTCTGGCGGCTCAGTGTGCACTAAAATCCGTGCTGCTTGATAGTTTTGAACCAAATGCCATTACAAGTGCATTGTTGTTGCCTTTGACTGTGAACCTTGCACCTGGAGTATTGCATTATGCTGCATTGAAGGTGTTCATGTCATGAATAGCACCATGCCACTATGTGTGTCTTCCAAGCAGACTTGCTACTTATGGCGTAACTACTTGCTATTCATGGGAAATTATTCGCTTACTTCTTGTTGTATAAATAGGCATAAAAATCCGATGGAATGGGCCCCGTGTACATAAGACGTTACTTACAGACTCAGGTGTCTGGGGAGTGTCAGCCAGAGATGCTGGAGTGGGGAAAAAAACGACCTTTTGTTCGATGACATCGTTGCCCTTGCTGAGGGCGAGGTGGACGCTGTGTTGCGGGTGTCAAAGGGGCAGAGGACTGGCTGTTGTTTAGGGCAGACGACTAGTCATTCATCAGGGCGTCGTCATGTAAAGTCGGTGTGTTGATTAGCCATAAAACTGCTTAATATATGGCAGTAAGAATGGCCGTTTCTCTATTTATGCATGCTTGCGCATAACTGACGTAGGTAAGAATGGTGATGTAGATGTAAATAACAATCGTGCTATCACTAGGAAAAAAGTGCCAAATAACACGTGTTCAAACGTGTGCAAAGTTTACGGGTTTGTGTTATTTTGGTGTTCTCAGCGTGCAGAGCTTTGATGAAATGTGTTTTATGTGTTTTCGCAAAAGTGTTATTTGGCCCTTTTTTCCTAGTATATCAGGGAAGCACTGAGGTTCATCGTTACGTATTTCAACCTGCCCGTGGTGCTCTATATTTCAGCATTTGCTGGACAACAGCATTTGTTGGTAATGATGCAGAGCAGCGCAACGCCACTGTACGTTGCAGCACAGCGGGGAAGGGCAAGTGTGGCACAGGTGCTTCTTTGGAGAGGTGCAGCTCCGAATCAACCACAAAAGGTAGGTCATTGCGTTCATTTTTTTGTCAATGCATCGAATCGCTTGTCAGTAATTGTGCTGCTGCTCTCTTTTTCACTGATATTTGTTGTTGTACTTGAAGTACTTGAAGTACTTGTAGTATTTATCAACAACCGTAATAACTTTTTGGAATTCCAGCTTAGTCCTCTGCATCACTCTGGTGCTATATGGCAGAGATGTCTTTCCTGCACATTGTTGTTGCGACCCTGTGACAATGCTGCTTTAGCTAATCAACAAACTGTACAAGATGCTCTATTGATACCATTACTACTGCCCTCTGGATCGCCATTGTCATTGTTGATATTAGTTTGATCTCACCAACCACATCACTGACTATTTGGTGCTCAAATTTATGTCTATGCAGCACACCTATTTTCATCGCCATTATTGCTAATATCGCCATGAAATCAACTGTTTTCGATTACATGGCAGTCAAGTCATTGCACAATTAGCATCTTTGGCATTATCGCTACTGATGCCTGACATCGATGGCATTGTCGATCATCTGATGCTATGATCAACTTTTCCACGCAGGACAGTGCCACTCCCCTGTGCATCGCAGCAAAGAATAGACACAAGGCGGTCATCCAGGTGCTCCTGCGGTCAGGCGCTGATGCAAATTATGCCATGGAGGTGCGGTGGAAGCTCAACAATGTGACTTGCGGGGCAGTTTCAGAGGCTGCAGTGCATCCAAATCTATTGCATGTTGCTGTGCAGTGATATATGGATTATTTATGCACACACGTGGCTGATTTCTGAATGGCTGTGTGCCTTCGTGGGCATTCAGCTGAGATACTCTTGTTACAATGCATTTGATATTGAGTGAAGTCTATACTTCATCAATCGAACAGTGCATCCATAGATCAGAAGATATTTTATTCCATTTCATGGGGAGGCATCACTTGCATAGTTGTTCTGTCGTTTTGTTCAAAATTGCCTTCAAGCACCGCTGGTGGGAATTGGACAACAAACCCACACTCTCAGAGGCGATTTGCAGCAATTCGTGGACATGCATTGTTTGAAATGTGTAATTCTGCCTTGATCATCTTGTGGTGCACTGCAGCGTTTTTCCATCCAGATGCTCAAAATATTGAAATGCAGACTATATAAAAGGCGTGCAAGGTAACGTGGTGAAAATGCGTGGCAAGGTTCTGGAAATCTATCGACTTTCTTCGATCAGAACAGCACGACATTATGTATGTAGCGACTTTTGCAATCAACCAGTGTTCCTAATGAGCATTTGCTTGTTATTTTGTTACTATATTCTTTTCTCTTGTTTGTGGTGATGATTTGATTACATTTTACACAAGAACATCAATACGTAGTCGTAACATCTGTCCATGGGCGTGTTCAACCAGAATGGCACAACGCCGCTGTACATTGCATCGTGGGATGGAGACTGCCAGATTGTGGAGCTGCTCCTTGAGAGCGGGGCAAGTGTGGATTTCCAGAACAAGGTGGGGTTAATACTGTGCGAGCGTGCCACTTGATGCATGGCAAAGCAATGCAGCATTTTGCGCACCTGCCCCGAATCGATTCTGTTCAATGTGTTTTGTTGTCGTTCCGTATTTTATTCACATGATTGTTAATAGGCTCTATTAATTTTACAGGCGATCTGGTGCTAGGGTTGAATGTCAGAGCCAGGCAGCTGTCACTACGGCGCCACAGTGTTTGCTTGGTTCACAATGCCTGATGTATTTGTGGTAGCAAAGGCATAGAGGTAGTTGAATGTGGAAATGTAACGGATCGTAAGGGAGGAAAATGTATGTCCAATGCTGACGTAGGCTTCTGTTGCTAATGTCTCATAAACAGCAGTTCTCAGAATTTCAATACGCCGACATTAGTGCATTCCTTTTGTTAATCCTCTTGGTACTGTTGCAGTATTTCATTGCCACAATGTATTGTGATTTGTGCTACATTTCATATTGTATTCTTTTTTGTGTTGACTCAGAACGGTGCCACACCACTGTACATCGCGGCTCAGGAGGGAAAGACAGAAGTGGCAGAGGCACTTCTTCGTGCTGGAGCAACAGTGGACTGTCCAAAGGAGGTAAACTCATCAAGTTCTGGGGAATTTATTTCCTCATTAAGAACCCAGTATTTAGCAACAAAGTACGTGGCGCGAATTCTTAGTTCATTATATTATATTCAATAATCTGCATTGTCAACGTGATATGAAAATGTATGCACTTCAGTAAACCGTGTCCATTGCCACTGTGCTGTACTTGTAGGGCTTCGCAAAAACAGTGATCCAACTCATCGCTGAGGGAATACTTTGAACTAACACTGCGCTTTATTTCACTGACACATACATTTGTTTTGATTTATCAAAACAATAGTAATGTCCATTTAGTGCCAGTGAAGTATCTGCTTTGGATGGAGTAAACATCTCGCTTGGTGTGATGCCAGTGCAGCGTGCCAAATTGAACAGCAGTCATTTATCCCATGTAAATGATGCAGTACATTTGTGTGGGACAAACACTTTTAAATGGTAAAGTCAAAACCATTTGCTATGCATTTGCTCACCATTGCATAGCTATTTGTCTATTTATGCACTGCAATCGTTTTCGTAAGTAGGATGTGCTTCAATGCACCTGCAGGGTGGTGCAACGCCTCTTTGCATTGCAGCAAGGAATGGACACAAAAGACTTGTGCGGATGTTGCTCAGCTATGACGCCAACGTGGACCATGTTTTGGAGGTGCGGTTACCAGCCTTGCCACAGATGCAGACTAGTTGGA
Source organism: Ostreobium quekettii (assembly GCA_905146915.1). NCBI lineage: Eukaryota > Viridiplantae > Chlorophyta > Ulvophyceae > Bryopsidales > Ostreobiaceae > Ostreobium > Ostreobium quekettii. The sequence continues at coordinate 22,213 of CAJHUC010000442.1, read as the reverse complement.
CTTTTCAGTGTGCTGTATGCCACAGTCGTGGCATTCACTTGCGGCATTCCTGCCTTCCCAGACGTGGAATTAGGATTCAAGAGTAATGATTCCCAATGTTTGCAAACTCGGTTCTGTGGTTGTGCATGTGCAGAGCGGCGCCACTCCACTGTACATTGCATCAAGGGGCGGGAGAAAGGACATCGCGGAGGTGCTCCTCCGATCTGGCGCAAACGCTGATTATGTGAACAGGGTGAGGGTGATACTGGCTCCCACTGTTGGCATTGCAGTGGCAGCACACGTATTTTCCCTGAGTAAGGCAGTGGCATTCGGCTTTTTGTAATCTTCTGTCAGCTGTGCTACTGTTTAATTGTTTGGCCTGTTGCATTAAATCAGTGGCAACATGCGTTGGACGTAGTCAGATCAATCCAGCTGTGAAACATATGATGGCCATCTGGAAGTCGTGTGACATTTTGGAATATTTTTGCAGGAGGGTGCTTCTCCTTTGTTCATTGCAGCAAGAAATGGCCACGCAAATGTTGTGGAAGTGCTCCTGGGATTTGAGGTGGACATTGACATGCCAAGCAAGGTGAGGTGAAGGTGGATGCAAGCATGCAGGAGCAAAGGCGTTGACAAGCAATTTCTTGAAAGATTGTTAATTCCACGTTCTGACAGACTGTTGTGTTCTGTGGGCAAGCATGAAGAGAAGGAGAGATATAGGACACAATCAATTGTTGCTGATGCACTCAGTGCACGTTTATGGTGTTGAGAATTACAGCAATTCTTGCATCATGGCTTATTGTGTTCCAATGTGTGTGCAGGATGGTTCCACGCCATTGTGCATAGCATCAAGGAACGGACATAAAGAGGTGACAGAAATTCTTCTTCATGCTGGCGCTGAGGTGGACCGCCTGATGGAGGTGTGCTGTGAATTCGTCTAATTCTTTGCATGATGTAGATCACATCAGATTCACGCTTATAGAAAGCTTTGGTTGCAAGCAATATTAGGGTATACCATTACAATTGGGTTGTCATCATAGCGGAGCTGAGCACCTTGACGAGGGCAGTGAGTACACAGGTTGTCTTTAGACCTATTTTTTCCCTCTTTACCTACCCCCCTCCCCTTCCAACCACTTTGGCACATTCATCAGCACTAGAATTTGGTGCCCTTAGCTTCCCTTCATTGGCACAAAGTCCCATGTCCTGGATACGGATGCTTAATATCCTGAATATGGTCACCCACATCACAGGATATGGTGAGGATACGGGCAAAGATCTGTATATCAAGGATATGCAACCAGTTTTCAGCGATTGGGCAAACAGTGCATACATTGTGTTACAGAACCTTTCAGGATCATGCATTTGGTGGAGATACACCAATTGGCATTCTGGACCCCACATTGATGTGGTTGGGACTCTCTGGAGGAAAAGCTTCATGAAAGAGCACTGTGATTGCCGCTGATGTGGTTGTAGGAAGGGCCCGCCAACAGCAGACATGTTAGTTTGTCAGTGGGGACATTGCAATTTCCTGAAGATGCATGAAGCAATGTACATGATTGTGTTGTTTTTTACTTGCGCCAGATTAGATCAAAATTTCGTGTTTGTCGTAGGTGCTCTGCCTTGTTGTGTTGGAGCATGCTGTGATGCTGTATTCGACTGTTGACAATAGTCTGTATTCTCGCAGGATGGCAGCACGCCCCTCTTATTGAAGCTGGAGCAAACGTCAATGAGAGGAACAAGGTATCAAGGAATTCGACACCCACTGAATTGTCTATTGGTTACATGCCAATGGTATGCATCACGACTGAGTTAAATACATAAAGAGGACATAATTAAGTAAAGAGGACTAGAGGATATGGCAGTAGCAATACAGAAACGTTCGATTATTTGGGATATCACGAAAAGCAGCTTGGCTCGTTTGGCTCCCTTTGCATAAATATGTTAATGTTCTCACATGAATGCAAAATACAGGACTGTTTTTTACAGAATTCTGTGCACGGTGATAGAACTAAGGTAACAAGCAGCTGTGGAAAAGGGCTCTTTTGTGATGTCATTTGACACTAAATTATGTCATCGCAGTTATTTTATGCAATTACAATCGCTGTAGAAGGGGCGTTGTGATCGGCTGGAGGCACAATTGCCATCGTCGGCATTGCCACGTTGGCATCAATCTGCTGGCATCAATGTTGTTGATGGGCGCATTTCCCCTGTGCCCCGGTCGATGAGCCATCAGCACCGTCGACAAACTGGGCCATGAAACGCCGGCACCAAAACTGCCAACATACGTCGACAGCTGACAGGGCCGACGGGCCCAACAAGGCCAGGCGGCCTATGTGGCCAACGGCGCCAATGCCCAAAGGAGGCCGATGCCAGTGGCGACGATGCGTCGATGCTGTTTGCCAACGTCAGCCAAGTTCTTGACCCCTGTGTAAAGTGTGTGATAGATGCAACAACTATGCTGTATTCTTTCATTCTCGTGTAGGGTACTCGTTTACAATCTGCGCTTTGTGTAATCAGGTTGGGCAGACTGCCCTTGACTTGGCTCGGGATATGGGACAGGACGCCATTGACGAATACCTGACGGAGTGGGTGGAACAGCATACGCCACGCAGTGCTCCCACAAGGAACATGCGGCAGTCACTACAGAAGAAGCTGCAGAAGATGTTCAAACGAAGCTGATTATTGCAGCAAACGTGATGCCGTCATCGTGTTCCCCCTCCTCCAAGCAAACGAGTCCAAGATATAGTGCAGCTGAATGGTTGAACAAGGGTGGGATGTGCAGGGTCATTGAAGCGAGCAATCCCTAAGTGCAGTGATATGACATGGCAACAATGCACATAGCGCTTCGGGCAGGGATTGATACATGGGCCTGGGCGTTGCTTACAGTGACTGCACACAATGCTGGATGCCAAATGTGAGGCATTGTTGTGTTTAAACAGGCGGAGATGTGTTTGGTCTTTTGTCTAAAGCGGGCCTGTATTGGAAGGACTGGTCCGTTCAGTGACAATGAAGGCGACACATGGCAATTGCCAAATTGGAGGACAGATTAGATGAGAACTGACGAGCCCTGACAAATTCTCTTACTAGTTTTGTAGCTGAAAGTTTCGCAGTGTCTTGCGCTGACAATAGACTGACACCAGATTTTGTTCATCTGTCTCTTGTCTCGTTTTCTCAGGGGTGGCGCCTGTCGACTCTTGACAACAGCATACTGCTGTATCTCTTAAGTTGGCAGGTTGGTGCTTGCCCAATAATCTTGAACATTTGACCCCCCATTTCACTCATTTTTGGTTGTGTAGGTTTGGCACAGTTTTACCAATATGGCATGATTGACGTCGCTTTCAATTGTGTGAGCCCCTTTACAGCAATGTTCACAAGAATGGTGGCTTGCGCCCAGCTGCTGCTTCAAACCATACGCCAGTTTTCTATTTTGCATTGTGTTCCATGTTTTGCATCGAATGGTGCTCTGGGTTTTGCTGTCAGTGCAGAGACATTTACCAAAGGCGCAGATACAGAAAATGGATGGTAGGAGTGACTGAAGGCAGTGAGCTGAATTGGCTGGGTGATTTCTTGGATTAAGTTGGCAATGCCAAGAGGAGGGTGGGGGAGAAGCATGTCAGGGATGAAGGCCATACTGGGGAGCTTGGAGCACAGATCAGGACTTGTTGGCATGGGAGGCTTACGTTAGATGTGAACCAGGTGTGGATGGTCAAAGATGTAGTTCTGGACCATCTGCCTAGAGTGTTGGGCACACGTGCTGTGGCTCTTACTAGCACAACTGGACGGTTTGCTGTCCCAAAGCTCTGCCCTTGCTGTTGCTCTGCTGCCTTTTAACAATCACGCTCATCTTTCATCTTCTTTACAATCTGGTGCAGTATAGCCTGAGAGCATAACCAAATTAGGATGATCTTCTTGTGTTGGAAAGTGTATCAAGGACCAGATCAACAAGTTGATGGCGCAGACAAAGTCGCGTTGCATGCATATGAAAGTCTGTGACGTACTCAGAGCATCGTCTGCACCAGTGGCTGATTGGCATTTGGTCCACAAGTCATCTGAGTGGTTTCCAGATTTATTAGTACTATCGCGTGCCATTGCTACTATGCATCGTAATTATGCACAGAATCTTGATGTGGCACCATCACGCTTTCCTAATCCTGGACTGTGCAAATGACACAATTATGGGATAGCATGTTTTGCTGCAATGTTTGTGGTAAGAGTGTTGTCGTGGATCGAGGCATTGGGTATATTTCGCGAGTCGCCACATACCCGCTAGTCTGGTGAAGAAGCGCAATGCATCCGTATTAACAGCGGGAATACAGTCACGCATTGTGCATGTATCCTCGGGTCTTTGTTACGAGGTAATCCATAGGCATGCTTGACACTGCCAGCGTTTTGGTATCAAGCATAAAATTGGTCTGTATTGGTGTCTTACGTACATCCCCAAACTCTGCATAGATAGTGCAGAATATGCTGCAGTCCGCATCGTGCTTCCAGTCGTGTTTTCTCCGCCCTCTGTGCCAAAAACACCCCAAATGTCCACAATCCTTCTACTATTGGTGTATATTGTCAGAGACATTGCACCTCTGATATTGACAGTCTGTGAAATGCAACACGTGAGGTTGTGCTGCGATAGTGATACCATTCATGCTCTCAATTGCTGGTGAGGCACTTCCTCAAACTCCCTCCGCCCTCAAGTGCAGAATGGGCACCGATTGGAAGTTGGTTTCTGGACATGGGCGCCCCCACTGCGTCCGAGCCTTGTCAGCTGCCACATACCGATAACTGCGACATGTGGTTGCACCCCACGTTTCCCGAAAAAATTCACACAGGCTCAAATCACTCGAGTGGCCGTTTCCGCCCTGCAACATTCACGTGGCGGTAAACATCGTAGGCGTCAACGACCAAACCACTGGCGTAGACAGCACTTGCGATTGATACAGCGTCTGGAGCGCAACAGCGTGTTGGTGGGTAGCTAGATTCCAAATGGACGATGGGTCGGTCCAATTTTAAGCGCTTGGAGAGCGGAAACGTACCCAATACAAAGTGGGCTAAACAGGGCAACGATAGTCAGAGCGCCGTTGGTCTGGAAAACAACATCCCTTCAGAAAGGCGGCATTAGCAAGTACTCCACAGCACTGAGACTAGTGCAACTTCCCATTAAACAGGGTAGTCGTACTGACGAGGATATTATACACATCGTTCGATATTTTCAGACGCTCTCTGTGAATTTCTATCCAAATCTGCGTGGCTCCAACGAAGGTGCCTGCGCATTGCGATACAGGATCCATTCGCTTCCGCCAATCGGTCATTTTCTACTTAATCCTCCATTGCATTGACAATGCAACAGTGACGTGCACCGCAACGAGTATCTGAAATGCGAATCTCAACCAGAACGTTGTGCTTCTATCCTTCGGTGAATCTACGCGAATTTCCCGACAGAATCTTTGTGCATATTTCGATGTCAAATGGCAAGGTTGGTGAATGGTGTCTTTCGCTCGCTGGGATCTTTAAGAGCGTCCTTGCTGGACACAGTGCTGCTATTCGGGTTAGTGATACAGAGAGATTTCTACAACAGCGGGGAGGCGTTTTTCTCTATGAATATTCCACCTTTGAAGAGAGACAGCACAGATCCGCGAGGTGTTTCGCATGTCAGTGCCGATATGCTTGCACAATGGCGGAGACGTAGGAGCGATGGCAAGTATTCTGTCCGTGGAATTCTTCATCGATAAATTGGAGGTCAGTGGAGCCAGGAAAAAGTCTCCATCTTCCCATTTGTCGGTATTCCGCCAAATCTTGTTTTAAATCGCGCTGTCATATGTCACTCGCTTGAAAATGGCACCATTTCATGTTGCAATTGCTTGTCTTGGACCCGCTGTGTCACAAGCGCTCATCGATTGGAACCAGAAAAAGCAAACAATCCATGATGTTGCTTCTTAGTCTTACAACGTTACGTGTGTTTGCTGCAGGACTTTGCGTGGGATTGCGTGCACTGCTACGGTGAACGTGAGCTTGCAGTATTAAATCCCCAGAGTACAATCCTGTAATTAATAGCCACCTTTCGCAAAACTGATCGTCGAATATTGCATCCACTTCTATTAGTGGCCTTAGTGTAAATCACGCGCGAGAGGTAGAAAGCAAACGACAGAATGGAGAAGAGGGCGCTGCGAGTACGGAAACACGCCCATTGTTGACCATCGACGGCGCTGAGTGCAATAGAACTCGAATGCGAGGAGATGCGTTTATGTGTATTATTATGTTTATGGTTGTTGGACAAAAATTCATATCCTGGATATGCATATACGGAGTATGGCCATATCCCAGGATGTGAGCTCCCATAACCAGAGATGTGGCCACATCCTCTCCCTTACCCTCATCGTATCCTGCGATACGGACACGATATGTTCATAGACACGGGGCACAGGAGACGCGCAGGCAATGGAGACCCCCTCGTTCAATTCCCTTTCTCCCCACACTCTTGGGTGAGCGCGCGGACCCCCGGCGTCCTGCGTGTCCGCACGGCGTTGTCTGCGCGGGAACACGAAGACTCACGACCCAGCAATGCGAGGGTGCCCTCCCAGCGTCTCTAAGACGCCCGAGGTCAGTTGAGGCCGCTGGAAGGAGCGTTGGAAATCGTGAAATGGTAAGTTGGGCCGCGGCGCGTTGTGTAGAATGTGCAAAGCGACCAACGCCTAGAGTTGAACGCTGGTGACCGATGTGGCTGCCTGCAGATTTCGAAAGTGATCGGCGAACTTTTGGCATGTTTGCAGATTTGGATGATTGGTAAATCCAAAACCCTTCAGGTTGTGGAGGGGGTGGCAGACCCGGTGGCTAGTGTTGACAGAAGCGCTGTCAGCCCGGGGTCTATTGGCTTTGTCGCCATTGACGGGCGAAAATTTGGCGATACCGGATATGATCGCAGATTTGGACCATGAGCAGATCCGGAACCCTTCAAATTATCCAGGGGATGGCAGGGCGCGGCGAAGGGGGCAGCGTTGGACCACCGAAAGGGAGAAGACGTTGGCGCTGACCCTTGGGCTTCCTGTTGTTGTGTAAGCGACACAACAATTCTTCAATTCTTTGACGCTTCTGTATGTTTCAGAAGGTGAGGCTGTGTTTTCTCTCCATGATTGCAACCATTTGAATCCGGGCTGCTGAGCACACCCCATCGCCATGAGCTTGTGCGGAAGTAAGAGGGATGACATCTGTTGGTGGAATCCAGTTGGGGAAAACTGGAGATCCGCAACAAAGGATGTCTTGCATTATTGCAAAAATTATTGGAGCCTGCTGGCTCGTGATTGTGCAATAGGAGGGAAAGACAGTAGCTTCTTGCAGATTACACTTGTGGTGACAAGTATAGCAGCATGAATGAATCATCATGAAACTCTAGTTCAGCCTTGAGACCAGCTCATCGATTAAATTTCTCCTCTCTGTTTGTGCATCAGGACTTCCTGAAAACCAAGTTGGATGGATCCCCGGAGGATCAGCGTGTTATGCTCATGCAAACTTGAGACGACGGCAGGGTACGTGCCACAGCTGAGCGCATCCGTTCACCGCAAGTCTGTGCCGAGGTAGGAGGGATGGTCTCTGTTGATGGAAGTCAGTTGGGGATACCTGAAGAAGTTTGATCTTCAGCAGCAAGACACCTTTCATTGCTTTAACAGCTGTAAGAATAGGCTGGTTCACGATTACAAGGGAAAATGTCACTCAAGCGGTTCAGAATCGAATACCATAATTCAGGTGTCAATCGAATGTGTGTTTCTCATCGCTTATACTTCAGAACTCAATATAGTCAATCTCAATTCCAGATTGACAAGTGCTTCTCGTTGCTTCGCTCGTTCGCAGCTCCAGCGCCTTTCGAAACATCACTGGTGGTGTCTCTTCAGGTGTACCTTTCTTTCTCCAGGCTCCATCCCCTCCTGAGCCGTCTCCCGACTTCTTGGAGCCGTCAAAGCGTCTCCTCCGAAACAGAATGCCTCCTGAAGGAACACAACGGCAGCTCCCAGGTAGGAAGCTTCCAAGCCGATTTAATGACCCAAGATACCTTCAATTAGTCTTCATTTGCACCCCAATTTGTTGGCGTTGCTGCACGGTGTGCACGGGATTGTCTGTGGTCACCAGTTGGGCGGTGCAGAACAGTGAAGAACGGCGTAGAACAATTGGTGTCTTCAGAGCTCTCCATAGCCATCAGTGAGGCGCAGATAGGTAGTAATTCTTCAGGGTATTCTCTCCACTTTCATGGCATTTGTTGGTGACAATGGCTGTGCATGGATGTGTTTCCAGGACTACAATCATTTGCAATCAGGTTCCTTCTGTGGTGTCTCCTGGGTGTTCTGCTGGTTTTTGACTCCAGCTCAAGTTGTGGCAGTCGATGCCTGACGTCCTGCCCCCGTCTTTCCTCGGCGTCCTCTCATGCTCGCCTACCTTTTCCATGGTTTTCTGTGGTGCCGCAGCTTCCCCAGTCATTGTAGTCATTGTGTTATCACTTGCTTCAGTAGTTTATTGCGTTGCGCATCTTGGCAGCTCCTGTCCTGTTGTGACTTTTTGAGCTGCTTTTTGCCTTCTTTCCGTGACGCTTTTCGTCGTGCAAAGATCACTGGTAGAAAGCGACATGCTTGCGATGCCAATTGCGATGCCAGCTTGACACAAAGTCGTGCCGTCGCAGTGCATGCGATGGCACAAAACCGGATGTGATGGCATCAATTAGTGTCGAATGGCGTCGCAATTCGCATCGCAAATATGCTGCTTTCTACTGGTGGATGTCCTCACGGCTCCCGTGGCGACGTCTACCATTCTGAAGCCTACCACCAGCGCTTCTCGCTGTTTTCTTACTCTTTTCTCACTTTGTTGTAACGTCTGTTGCCATATCTTGCCTCCACCAAAATGGCTGCTTCTGTGTGCTGTGTTTTAGTACATTTCGGTGTTGTGAGCTCCTCTCTGTGCCGCCTTGGTGACTGCTCTCTCCACGGCGTTGTCCCTGTCGCCTGCCCTTCTGAATTCAGTACTGTAGCTTGTTGAGAACGTGTGCTGCGTGGCCTGGTGACGCCTTTCGCCATAGCGTTGCTCCCCACTGCCATGCCCGCCTCCGTGAGCTGTCATGTTGTACTTTATCTTGTCCAAAGATTTCTCTGAGCGGTGTCCCCGTGACGACTTTCATGGGCGCACCGCCCTCCCTGTTGTGGCCGCTTGTGGGTGTCCTTGTCCGGTAGTTTGCTGTGTTTCGAGCGTGCCTCACGTTGTCCTGGTGACGTCTTTCGCCATGGCGTTGCTTTGGCAGCTCAGGTTCTAGAGTGGCTGGGTGTTTTCAGTACTTTGTCGTGTGCTGAGCCACGCCCACTCCGGCTCCTGTGACGTCTTTGCGACGCCCCGGCCCTCAGTCGTCTTAACCTGTCTTCCGTATTGTGCAATGACCTGTCTCCCATGTGGATTTCCGTGACCCGACAGCCCTGTAGTCACTGTAGTCAGTGTGCAGCTGCGTATTTTAGTAGTTTATGTCGTTTGCTATGTCCTCAAAGTATTTTCTTGGACCGATGTCGTTGACGTCTTTTGTGTTTGACGCCTTTTGCCTAGCGCTTTCAGTCGTCGTCGCCATATCTCCACGACGACGTTTCCACATGCGACAAAGAGCACATTGATTAAAAGTTGCGAGCGCGCAATTGCCCGTCCCTTTGGAAAAATCCAATCACAACGAACAACACAATGCAATGTATCCAAACTGGGAGCTATTGCCTGGATGTTCCCTTGAGTATCACCTGGCATACCCCTGAGGGAATTTCACTCGTTGGTTAATGTATGCCCACAAGAACTCTTCCATATTCTCATCAGTCCCAGCGCAAATATAACCAGGAGAAAAACATATCAAGAACGCCCGAAACGTCGCGTCTTCCAGCATGCCCTCATATTTCCCTCCTATTCAGTGGATTGATTACACGCCTGGTGCAAAACAGCACAAAAACAACACGAGCAGCCCGTGCGTCGGTGCAGCATTCAGTATGTCCAAGAACGCAATTTGGACTTCGCAGAGTTGCGTGCGAGGGCTTCCACTTGATGCCCGGCAGGCACTTCAATTTGGCTCTCTCCAGTCCTCAATAATTTCGCTAACTTCTGGTTCATTGTACTTCGTTGCCAAGCCGGCAGCAGTATATCCCTCCTGTGGAACACACGCACAAGAAGTCCAAACTGATATGCAAACAGACAGACACAACAGATGTGCAACCATTGTGACTGTTGCAAACCCTATTACATGTTTCTTCCAGTCTGCAGTATTGCACACCTGCAAAAGAATTCGCTGTGCCAAAAACACACGTCAACGCTGATCCTCGATGTTCCCGATATTCCAAGATCCTACCCACGACCAAAGTGCGCAAAGAGTTCTTCCAGTATAGGACTCCGTCGTCTCATGTCCATTCAATTGGAGCTTAGACAATAGTTCGCCTGCAGCCGCTGCATTGTCAGCGTGCTTACAGGATTGGGCATGTGCTGGCAGATTGAAAACAGCTATTGGAGAGGGAGTGCAAGATTTTCCACGGGGACATCTAAATAGCTTGACCTGGCATTGGTGAAAGCTCTTAGTTGCTGCAGCACTCACAGCACTGGCCGGATAGATATCTGCTCGTCCAGCATCGCCCACCTTGTTTCGTGTGGATTTGTCAGCGCCCTTCTCAAGCAGGAGCTTCGCCACCTGTATTCGGCCCCATTTCCCGGCCAAATGGAGAGCGGTGCAACCATTCTGAGCAACACAAAACAGCTGACGCCTGTTCAACCAACAGAATACATAGGAAGTCGTGGGGTACACAGAAGTCATGTGGCCATGGCACACATTGGTCCACTGCTCCTTCCATGCCGTACTTGATTACGAATGTGCCACGTGGCTCTGCAATCGAGCAGGAAGGGTGGGCTAGAAAGGTAGAAAGAGTTGGACGCGCATGCCACAGAAATAGAGACACGTTCACCATGTTTGCCTGGCAGTTGTGCTGCCGCCAACCATCTCGTTCAGTGCTTCGCTCGTCGTTGAAATAGTCTTTGATAAAGCGATGATGCTCATGACCAAATACTATTGCCGTCGTTATTGTACATCCTTATCAACGTGTTACAAGTGTGGTATATTTGACTAGAATCCCATTTGCTACTGTAGAGTGATATTTGAGTACATCTTCTTAAATGTATGTGCCCAGAGCTTAGTTGGATTCAACAGCAATGAGTTCCAACAAATGCCTTTACCTTGTCCACCAGGTCCACCGCCGCACCAGAGTCCAGCAGCTTCTCTATGACGGGAGTGTAGCCTTTCTGTGTGGCCAACATCAGCGCCGTCCGTTTCTCCTGCACACACGCCACCAAGGAGGCAGTCACTGGGGATCTGGAAGCGACACTGCTGTGGATATAGATGCGCAATCGACAGCAGTAGCATGAATGGCTCTGCTGCATTCGGGCGCTCCAAGCACCTGTGTCTTGATATCGATGGCAGTTGCTTGATAAGGCAATGATTGCTGCAAATTTTTTGATTATATCTTATGTGAACATCGCGGATTTGTACTACTGCTGTTGTTTGAAATTGTTGTTTCCTACTACGTTAGTTGCACTCTGCCATTTCCTTTTGCTAATTGCTTGGTTTTCCATTGAGATGTACTATGTTCACTGTCATTGTCACCATGGAACAATGTGTCCATCGTAGCCACTATTTCAAGCAATGAAAAGCACCCAAGCTGCCTTGGGGAAGGGTGCAGAACAGTTGGCAGACTGCAAAACTCGCAGAGCGACGAAGTTGGTTGAAAGCCTATTGCATAGAGGCTGGAAGCAAGTCCCTGAAGATAATTCCCCTTAGAAATTTTCGTCGCTTGTAAAGGGTTGGTCGCTGCTATCAGAATGACGTCCAGGGGACCTTGCCATTGACCAGAAATGGCGGTGGACCCAGTGCTGCAGGACGGGATCAGCTGGGACTCGTCGAATGAGGAATAATGCATTCATATGATTCAATACACAGCACACTCACTTGCAAGCGTAATTTGTTCGGACTTGTGTGCATTCAAGGGCAATTCGTTGAAAGTATCACCTACCGTGGCAGCCAGGTCCACTGCCGCGTGGGCGTCCAGCAGTGCTTGCACGGCGGGTGCGTGGCCCATGTCAGCGGCCAGCATCAGTGCAGTGTACCCGTACTGCACATGCCACCAAATCAACAGTGTCTCCATGGGTGTGAAATGCTGCCGTGACCCAGCCATTGTTTAATTTGACAAAATGTACACAGGTCTATTATGATTGTAGCGTGGCTGGTACTATCTCCGTTAATGCTTGATAAAGTGCACATATATTAGTAATAATAATGTACTATACATTATACAGTTATACTTCCTCCTTCCAAGACTTGTCATCTACGAGATACATATATATATATTTATTTATTTATTTATTTACTTATTTATTTATATTTACATTTATTTATGGGCATTACTTCTCCATCCTACTGACATCAAATTTGAATAAAATTTCCATGAAATTTGCGCTTATGGAGTTGTCATATTTTCAGGTCAATCTATTGAGCATTGAGGATTTGGAAGTACTGTGCAGCAAGGGTCCTCCGGCCCGAGAACGGCTGGTTTTCGCTATTTTTGAGAGCGCACACATTTGCAGCAGCGAAATAAGGCTGCCCACGCAAAACTATCCACGCCATCCAGAGGGAAGGTCACAACGGTGCCTGCAAAAAAGTATGGCGATAGAGACACGTTTCGAAAGCGCTGATCGAACAGGAGCAGGGGCACACAGAGACTGGCGACATGACAGCACAGTGTTGGGAAAAAACACCTCGAGCACGGCCCGCTCATTCATTCGAGTGGTCCTTTTGTCAACTCCCAAAGTCCCGTGCCTGTGGCACACTTGCCGTTCTCGACAAAACCATCTTGGTCATCACAATGATGCCTAATGAGCACGTGCGTTACACGATTCAGGCGATGTCTATTAGGCACCACGTCATGTGGCGAATAGCGAATCAAATTGAAGATTCCCACCTGCTGACAACGTGATACATAAGGAGAACAGACCGATTTTGTGATGTATTGCAATCTTTCTAATAGAGTCATGGAATACGTCCCCAGTTGGGACAGTTATGCCATCCCATAGCATTGTGGATGGCGACCTAAGCAGGTTCCGTGACCTTGGGGAGGCAATTGTTCCGCTTCACTATAAAAGTGCCACGTTTCTACAATAGACCACAAAGAATGATGTACAACGGCTGGCAGCACAGACAACATATGCTGCAGAAATAGGCAGCCTCGTATCACATTCGCCTGGTTGCCTTGCTGGCGCCAACGGCCTTGTCCAATATCGTATCCATGGCTCTTAACACATTGGCTCTGTCGCCACAATCACATGCGCATGTAAATATATGTGGAATTCGTTAATTAATTGTTGAATGGTTAGTCGATCGACTATTTACCCATATATTCAGCATAAAACGAAGTCATGTTACACAGTGATATTTCGACACTTCATATTTGCATTTAGGTACCAGTGACCGTTTGCTTTCAAAGACAATGCGCTCGTGCAGTTTCCTCACTTTGTCTGCCAGGTTCGCTGCTGCTCCAGAGTCCAGCAAAATCTGCAAGACGGGCGTGTGACCCTCCTTGGCGGCATGCATCAGCGCCGTCCATCCATTCTGCAAATGCACCACCAAACAGCGCGCTCATGGGTATCTGGAAGCGATATTGCGGTGGATGCGCTGTCCAAAACAAGTGCAGATGAATTGATATACTACACGCTGGAAAAGACTGTACATTGATGTTGACGGCAGCGACTGGCCATTCCACTGATTACAATTATTTCTATCATCACATCCCATGCGTGCAAAAATGGTCATTTTGTTTTATTGCGGTAGCATCTACATTTCATCATTAGCATAGCTGTTTTCAGCTTGTTTAAACTGTTCGTTTCTACGAATTGTCAGACATCATGATAAGCATTGTCGCTCACCAGAAAAGACCCGACCGCTGGCGATGCCGCCCGGGGGCGGCAACATGACCCCCAGCGACGCTACCAAAAGGGCTTGGAATATTGTCTGGGCTTCCGCGGCTTCGGCGGATTCGTCACAAGAGGGGAGCAATGTGTGCATTGCGCTGTTTTGTGCACCGGTTGCTGTAGCCATCGGTGTAAGTATCGTTTTCATCAGCGATTGTTTTGCGCTTGAATATTAATGCATATGGTATGCCTTGTTTATTGCATTATTCACGCATTCAAATGCACGATATTGCTAAGCACTGAAAGCTCGCTGTAATTCGCTTGCATCAACGTATTTGCGAAACATATGTGCCCCAAGGGCACCAGTGCACTTCATCGACAAAAAATCGTCAGCGCTCCTGTCCAGTGCTTTGTCGCAGTCAATTTTATTCACAAACTCCGATGACCTTTGTCCGCGCTCTTTAAGTCACGTTGCACGCAAATATAGACAGACAAATACAGATAGCCATAGCACTAATTAGAAATAGAAACAATAAATAGTACTCCCGCCATTGTCATGCGTGTTTGAAAATTATCACTACGGGTGAACGTAAACGCCCTAAGTATTGTAAACTGATGCTCTGATTCTTTGTTGATCTGCATGATCCAGATTCTGTCGGCGTTCAACCTCAATTCAATGAAATAATTTCCTCTCACCTTGTTTGACAGGTCCACCGCCGCACCGGCGTCCAGCAACGCTTGCACGATGGGTGCGTGGCCCTTGCTGGCGGCCAACATCAATGCTGTCCGCCCATCCTGTGCACAAGCCGCAATAGATCATTTGTGGAGATCTGAAAGGGATGCTGAAGGCCACGCTTCATTCAGCCGAGAAAAGCCACATGCAAATTAATTCGGTATACACCATTGTTACGCAATTACCACCAGTTGCTACCACTGCACATCTCTACTATAATTGCTGCTGTTCTTTCTGTCGTTTTTGCCGGTGTCGCTGTTATTGTCACTGTTGTCATTAAGATTGCTTCTGTTATTGCGCTACCATAATTGTACGTTATTACTATCCACACCCTGTCAGTAGCAAAGTCGGTTTGAAGACGTGCCCAATATCCACTCAAAACCTGGTTGCTGCAGGCACCCTCCAGTATTTGGGAAGGCTTTGTTCCCCATTCCAACGCATGTCCAATGTTCAACTTGGAACATCCTTCGACCACAAGATGCATGGGGTAATACAGATTGATCCTGAAATGATGAAGATCTTGGTTGTCCATTGTAGCATCTTATCCTGGGTGCTTTGGTGAAGAGCGGGTCTACTGAAAGGCTCTCAAACGAGGGGACATTGAGGCCGAGTACAGCAACACATTGTGAAACAAGCAAGGCCATGGAGGCCGTGTTCCAGGGAGCTGGAAAGGGGGGAACTTCTGGTGGGGCGGGTTGTCAGAGGCAGTGAATACCATGCTTCAGCTTGGGCCCTTGGGTGGAAAGCCAGAGGTGTACCAGTTGGGGAGTGAGTGCCCATTGTGGCCCTCTCAGCCCCATGGCTCCCCCGAGGTGGGCACAACGTGCAACAGGGAGTCCCTTGCATGTTCTAGGCTAGGGCGGCAGTCCAATTGGGGACCAGTTTTGGGGTTACTAATCTGGCGGAAACCGGTGACAGACTGCCCAGGGTGCTGACTAAGATGATGGCTGAATAAGAAACATGGGTTTTACAGTTGGTACATGTTGAGTTATTGCCCAGGGTTGGGCCAGCATAGTGGCGAGACAATGTTCTGAAATATGAGTGTACATTAAGGCAGCTGTGGCTCAGCATTCTGCAGTGTGGCTGGACAATTGTTGGCAGAGATTCCCCTGGCATGAAAAGCATGAGACATGGAGTGATGTTAAGAAGATTAGGGGTGGCATTGCAGCGGAGGCACAGGGTGCATGCCAGGAGCAGGGGTGGGGGGAGCAGGGGGGGTGACAGACTCAATAAAAATTTGTGGTTGATAGCAGCAAGCATTTTGCAGAAAAAGGCAAATCAGTGAAAGTGGACATTCTTGGTCTTCACATCCAATTATTTGGCAGGTATAGCTCTGAATAGGTACGTTGCCATATGGGCTAGGTCCATCACCTCTAGTATCAGTAATAAACTCCATATGTTGCCCCAACCTGCACACCTAGAAAGATGTGGGAAATGCAGTACTGAAGGAAACTGTGGGGGTGGGGTGGGGGTGGGGGTGGGGTGGGGTGGGGGGGTGCACATGTGCATGCAGACACAAGGCGCCAAAATGGGTGTACAACTTTGTTGTCATAGCTTGGGAACGTGCTGAGCTTGTTTGGCATTACACGTGGATTTCTAAGCAGGATGATCTTGGGTTTTAGTCATGGAGGGCATTACTTCAAAATTTTCAGCGCACCCTGGTCCAATGTCAGTGCAATGCAACACACTAGTCGAACAAAGCAAAATTTCTTGGGTGGGGTGGGGGTGGGGTGGGGTGAGGGCATTGCAAACAATCTAGTTAGCACTGTGGACAGTGCGCACAGTTGACACTGCTTATGCCACCATCCCCATAGTATTGCATACAGTGACTTACCTGGTTGCGAATATTTGCATGGCTAGTTACCACACTTATCTAAATTAAGCAGGGAGAGTGATCCACAACAGCTGGCAGTGCATTAACCAGAGATGCAAACTACCCATCATAATTCCCTGGTTGTCTTGCTGGCGTGAATTATCTTGTCCAGCATTGTATTCGACACACTCCACAGATCATCCCTGTTATTGGAATTATATGCGCACATACACACGTACAGAAGTTATTCATTTACACAAATGCATTACAACATGGAGCGATATTTTGATGCCACTTATTGACATGTGTATACCCAGTGACTGTTTGCATTCAACAACAACAAGTTTCAAGGATTTCCTCACTTTGTTCACCAGGTCCAGTGCTGCGCCAGAGTCCAGCAGTGCTTGTGCAATGGGTGCATGACCCTTCTCGGCAGCATATATCAAAGCTGTTGAATTGCACTGCACACACATTGCCAAAAGTGCATTCACTGGCGTCTGGAAGTGGCAGTGCATAGTCGAACTCAACAAGTTAATAGAATGCTGTACTACAAGCAGGTGATGCACTATTGCAATAATGCATAACTTTGAAAACCATATCCTATGCATGTATCATCGATTTGTATTTTTGTGATATTTATTAGTTCTATTTTAACCATTGCAAAGTCATTTCCATTTAGTTTGACTTCTTGTTTCTATGTATTGGTTCAACTTGGGTCCTTCAATTTCAGCCAGCAGTCAAGCTCTGGGTTTAACCTGTCATGAGAATGTGTCAAGGACCAGACAATGCTGGGTTTAGCTTCCTTGAAACAATTTAGAGCACATTCCTGCTGCGTGCCAGCACCCTGGCAATTTGCTTAAAACATGGCCTCAGGATGCAACCACCAGCCTCAAAGTATTCAAAGCCCTAGAGCCCCGTCAAAAGTGGCCAGCTGGTGGTGCCCATCATGAGCGATCTGTTTGGCACCTTACATTTTTGCTGCAAAGCAAAGGGGGCTATGTTCTGCAGTCAACACTATGCAAACCACTGAGCCATGCAGTGACAAACACCCGGTAGGTCTCGAGGGATGCGTTAAAAAAGCTTGCAGACTAAAAAGGTTTGCATAATGAAAAGTTAATGGAAACTGGTTCAAATTGGAAGAGCTAATGCCAGCTGTTTTTCCATGATGGCTCCATGCCAAAACGTGTGAAAACTAATTCTGCATGGCAGCTTCTCAAATTTTCCAGCAGCACATGTGCAAGAGGGCAACCATGCTCTCGCAGCCTTTTTATTGAGCAGCACTGCCCATCCGTGTCAGTGCAAAGCTGTGCAATTGCTTTGATTTATAAAACACAACATTTCAAATGTAAATGTAAGAATAAATACAAATGTAAGTTCAAATACAATTATGAAAAGAATATTGCTGTCATGATTGTGCATATTTGACAAGACATCATATAGTGTATCACAGCAATATCACATGCTTTGTACATTACATATGAAATGCACCTTATACTAGATGCTGATAGTCTGGTATTGACGTTGACATACATCAACCCAGGACCTGTTTGCAGTCAACAGCAGCTCATCCAAACTGTTCGTTCTCACATTGTTTGTCAGGTCCACAGCTGCGCCAGATTCCAGCAATGCTTGCACGATGGGTGTGTGGCCTTCCTTGGCTGCATACATCAGTCCTGTCCACCCATTCTGCATGCGCACAACCAAGAGTGTGTCTCTGGGATATGTGAGCGATGCTGCAGCCAATGTACCATCCAACTCAATGAAAAGTGTGCAAATACTCCCTCTGTCCCACATCAATTGTCCTCTATGACTTTGGTGTCTTATTTCTCCATCATCAATAATTATGTTTTCACTAAAAATGAAAATACAATTTGTCTAAAATTGTGCTCATGAGGCTGGCGTATAGCGTCAATAATCAAGTGAATCCATTAATGTAGCAAGGGTCGTCTGGCCAGAAAACTCAAATGTTTTGCATGGCTCTGAAAATGGGTGCTCCATGCACATTGATGCAAATAAACAGGACATGCATTGTCAAAGCGCACAAGGTGACTTGAGTACATGTCAAATAAGTTTGCAGACTGTGGAAAGCTTACAAAGCAAAAACTTGGTAGAGAAATACATTGCAAACTGGCTGGAGGGCAAATGTATGAGGATATATTCTACACCAACATTCTTGGCTTACAAAAATACATGTGTAGGACAAGAGTACCCAAGCATGCATGGGAATTAATTGAGTAGTGCTACCCATTCATATGGATGCCAAACCATTCCATTGCTGTGTAGTCTACAATCCACAGTGGTAAATTCTCTCACTGCCCTACTGGGCCAGGCATCTGACATGTTCTTGCAGGCATTTTTCAACTGAGCTAAATGGATGGTGATCACCAAGGCATTCACAAAGACTGGGAACATGGACATAGACAACTGCCCACCAAGTTCATGTTCTCACCGCACCAAATTTAAAGTACTAAAAATGCCCAGCACTTTATTGCCTGTTCATAACAGGGCCACTGTTGACATTGCACCGATATCCAACAGAATTGAGACAGAGCGATCGAAGGATTGCTAGATGATATGCTAAATGAACAGAATGATGGATCACTGTTGCTACCCGCTGTCATGTCTTCATAGCTTTTTTGCACTGAAATGAAACTTGCTTTAAGTAATGCCCCCACCTCAGTTGCTAGGTCCACTGCTGCACCAGAGTCTAGCAATGCCTGCACGATGCGTGTGTGGCCTTTGAAGGCAGCTCCAGTAAGCGCTGTCCCCCCATACTGCACACACGCCACAAAACATGTGCCTTTGGGAGTTTGTAAGTGTTGTTGCAAGTAAGACGTTGCTTAATTCAGTAAATTTTACACAAAATGATGTGCAACATTATAATTACCACTATATATTTTTCTTATTGTCAACACCACATTTAACACTAATCCTTCGTCCAGAATTTAAGTTATGGATTTGCTTAAGAGCTTATTTGTATCACACACTTGCTATTTTATATGAAAACACGAACAGAGTATCATTTACAAGGATACTGAATGCCTCAACATTTTGCAGCGAATCCTGAAGTTAAGCAGATTTGCCAGCAGATCGAATTTCACCACTTTGAACCAGAATTCGACCTCGTTAGCATTCGCCGACCATGCCAAAAAGTGGCATCCGGGATCTCACAAACCCCGACACAAGAGCCGGGTGCCCTCCCTGGGACTCTGCAGTGCCAAAAGGGGGATGCTGTCAGTGCTGCTTATGCGCTAGCCCTGCGTTCAGCGTCGATTGCACTGAACACCAAAAAAATGACAGTTAAGTATATTCTGGCTATCAAATTCTAAAAATCCATGGCGTCTTGTGCAGGGTACAGGCCGACATAATAGGGATCCGCCATCACCATGAGGTTTCTAGTGTTCCAAGACAAACCAGAAAACAACTGTGTACGTGCAAATATCTTCCTTTTCTAGGGAACACCCAGCTACTAGCCTACTCGGTGTTAAACCACCTCGGCTCAAAATGACATCAAACTCGCTGAATGTGATGCTGAAAGTTGTGGCTGTGTGTTGGTTGCACTTGCATTCTTCGTGTGTGAGGTGAGATATCTCTTGTGAGATTTTGTTTCAAAGTGGTGGAAACAGCACTGAAAATGCAACTTCTGGGAATGCATGGAACAGCCATTTCTTGCAATGTTCTGGTCTTTGCATAGTGAGGTGACCAGAGCCTCCTTTGAAAAGTATCATGGTAGCCTTACTGCCAAATCTAATGTACTTGTTCATTTTCTACAAGAATTTGGAAGAAACCAATGGGCTCACAGACGTGCTCTGGCCGGATTTCCAGGAATAGAATAACAAATGTGCGATGTAAATGCGGCCTCCCGAACAAATCCGTACATCTAATTCTGGAGAGACGAAGTACTGTTTTTTACCACGAATATTTGCTTGCTTTATTAATATAATTGTTACTACCTGGGGCAGCAACTACTATCAGTGCTTGCCACTACTATGTTAAAAAGAGCAGACAAATTACACATCAGTAATTATGAGAATGTAGGGGGGATTATTGTGGTTAATGTGCACAAAACGCACTAATTTCATGCATCGCTATTCTGATATTTAATACAGGCATATGTATGCCCAGATTCTGTTGCTGTTCCACAGCAAACTTTGTTTCAACAATTTCCTCACGTTGTTTGCCAGGTTCACTGCTGCACCCGATTTCAGTAAGGCTTCCACGACAGGCAAGTGGCCATTGTTGGCAGCGACTCTCAGTGCTGTCGCCTCATCCTGCACACACCAAAAGGAATGTCTCCGCGGATTTAGGTGTGGTGCTACAAACAATGCACCATTTGATAGAGCAGAATGCTCATAAATATATTGTGATTGTGGTGTCATCGATAGTGTTTTCAGCATTATTGCTGCATTGATATATATTTCACTGCTGTGATTATTCCTGTCAATGTCGTTACTATGACTACAACTGCCAATGCACAATGTTTGGTACCACCTGAAGGCACCAACTCTTATTGCACAAAATCTGAGCAGGGCATGCACATGGCATCAGTTGACTGTGCATTCCCTCAATCCCCAGTTCCAGTGCTGAAAACCCCTCACTCTCCGTTTCCTTGCCACACACATGACAGGGCCCGGCCCTGCATGCAAGCTGAATACACTGGTGAATGCACAGTCTGCCTTGGGACTGTTCCTAGGGGCTGTGTGCCTTGGCACCTGGCTGTAGGTTGCTCAAATGGCAGAGCCGGTCCCTATTTAGCTGCTTTCCAAGAGGCATGTATCATTCTTTGTTCTGGATGTCACTATGATTCTATACGCCCCAGTGGAATCCAGATATAATGTGGCTAAAATCGAATGGGGAGGGGGTAAATCAACCAAGGCAGGCTATGTCATTTTTATGAATTACGAACTACTGTATAAGTAAAAAAAGTTCGCGCGGAAAAATTTTCGCGTATTTCGCGCGGAAAAAAGTTCGCGCAGAAAAAAGTTCGCGCACTCGTCGGTGCGCGAAGTTTTTTCCGCCGCGAATTTTTCTCGCCCGCGAAAATTTTCGCCGCGCGAACATTGCGGCACCGGGCCCCTGCCGCCCTTGAACTTCGCCAGGGGTGGCGCCGTTTCTGATTGTGCTGCGCTGCCCCCCCGGCGGCCGTCCTGACCCTCCGGCTGTCGCAGACGAATAGCTCGAGCGGCCTGGTCAGGAAGATGGCACCTCCTCGCTGCCAAGATTTGGCTGGCCAATGGCCACCAGCGATCGATCTGGCGCGAGCGATCTGCCCGCCAACTCAGGGCTCCTTCGGGGCAGTCGCTCGACGGGGGCTCGAGCTAGGCTTTTGCAGGACTCGAAACTGGGAGGAGAATAGAGCCGCCTGGTCAGGGAGATGGCTCCTCCTCGCCGCCAAGATTCGGGTGGTCGATGGCCACCGGCGCGAGCGATCCATTGGCCAGCTCAGGACTCCCTCGGGGGAGTCGCTGCTCATCAAAAGACCGCCGCACGGGGCAGTCGTCGTTTTGCAAGGCCAACGGGCCACAGCGCCGGAAGCGCCCGACCCATTTGGGAGGAGGCCGAAAAGTTCGCCGGAGAAAAAAGTTCGCGGGGGTAAAATGTTCGCGCGGAAAAAAGTTCGCGCAGTTGCTCGAGCGCGAAATGCGCGAACTTTTTTCCCGCGCGAACTTTTTTCCTTATACAGTATTCTAAGTGAGCCAGGAGTGCACTTGCAGGCTCATTGCTTGCATTTACACTTCCATTATTTTAAA